>OZ010691.1:10376813-10426558 GCA_963932265.1 Thymelicus lineola
ACTTAAGATAATTTAATACCAAAGATATTTTATCACTGTTTTGTACAATAGAATCGTACATAATAAACTCGTATTACTCACATTTCATTAAGGTAAATTAAAAATCTTAATCTGGACTATCGTGAACCAACATCAAATCGTGGGATAATGTTATAGTGGATACGTTTCGTTATTTTAGCCGCTACCAAATAGAGGATTTTTATTAAAGTTGTACAGGAATGTTGATTTTTATTATATAATAATATGTTGAATTATTAAATAGGTTCAATAAACTAGACATCCCCTCTGCAGTCAAAAGTCAAAGTTAAAATATTTTATTCATATAGGTACATATACTTATGCACGTCATTTTTTGTCTTCTTTTTGGCTTTGGCATTTTTTGATTAGACCATAAGTGTCAAAGTCAACTTAATGTTTCTATTACTTACCTTTTTTAAAGAGTCAACAAATCCTCCTGACTTAAACTTGAGTCCTAAAAGTCCTTTAAGTTGAGACACAGCTATGATGACTGATGTAGCCGACGTGAAGCCAACGGTTACCGGCACTGATATGAAGTCTATTAAAACACCTGATGAAACAACATTTCTATATAAAAAGTTTACTTACGGCCTTTTTCAGATGCGCTTAATAAACTTATTTTGGCTATTCCACTGTTATAATAGGATTTATCGTTATGGTTCTAATAAACGTGAAAGAAACAAAACACTTTTTAAGCCTTCGATAAATTTACTTATTTTTAAGATGGGGGTTATTAATTACAGATAAGTAGGTGTTATTAGAAACTCCTAGAGTAAAATAGCGCTGGTTTCGTACAGTAAATACTTCAATCAATAAACCTATATAGAACCGGGAAAACAATTACAAAAAGTTGTTATTATCTTTCGAAATCAAGTTTCTATAAATAGCTACTAGAACAAAAACTAATAAATCGAAGGATCAATACTTACAATTTGTACACATAAATATACTTATTCATAGAGTAGATAAAAAATACATTTTCAACACCCTTGCTCATAAATTGGTTTTTATCACATGGCTTTTACACTCATAAACCATGGTATTAAACACTTGTGCTTTTTTTTCTTGATCGCACTAGTGTTTTATTTTATATTCGATCAAATTAAGTTTGTACCTTGCTGAAAGATATTATTTATGCATTCTATTTGCTCTTAACTTAGCCGGGTTATAGCTTTATTTTTAAATTTCGGAAAAAAGTTTTGACTTAGATACGTTTCGTTTCAGCATAAGACTAAAAATAACACTATTTTTGTAAAAAAAAAGAAGTGTACCACCTTGAATATGATAAATTTTCAACAACTTATTTACTTTAATTAATAATTCAACGTGAAACTAATTCATAAATACATAAATATTAGATTTTTTACATTTTGCGTTTTGGCCGTTTAGCGTAATTGTTTGTGCCTACGCTCCAATCTGCGCGCGCATAGCTAACACGCCGCGCGCAGAAAAAAAATATCGGCGCGGAGCGCGCCATTTTTAACAAACTTTCCGTCTGGTCTGTGAGCATTGTTTATTTGAGTACGAATAATTTGTTTTTTTACTCGTAAGTGTGTTGAAAAACGTCGTATGACACACGTGAGGTTTGGTCATTACACTCTCGGTTTTCTTGCTGCACTCGCCTTCGGCTCGCGCTGTGCAATATCACCTCGAGTGTAATGACCAACATACCACACTTGTATCATAATGTACTATTATGCCATAACTTGGTACAAAAACAACCTAGGATTCACTTGGTATCATAGGTATGTTATAGTAGTTGTAACCACATTTTTCTATTTTAATAAACAGAGATGGACACATTTATTTTCCCTCCATAACACTGATCAATATTTCGGAGAGTGCATGATAAGTTCATAAACTTAATGCTATAGTCGAATCCACTGGACCAATTTGACAAAAATTAATGTCATTTCAAGAAATAATGATGCCTTAGTAATAGTAATAGTAACTTCTTGGTCCCTAAAAAATACATGTTTCAAGTGTTAACGTAACAATTATTCACAGCAGCATGGGTTTGTCACGACGCAATTTATTTTTCGTCAAAAACTTTGACACCAATGATGTTTAAATAAATATAGATACGTTATGCCCTTACAAATCAACCGAAAAATCTGTTCCGATGTCCGCAAGGCACGCTTTATTGCTTTATCGCACGTTTTTATCGCTCTCGCGTTAAAACTACATCGCTATCTCTTTCTTCACCTGAATAAGAGTTCCCAATTGGGAACTTTTTGAGTCACACAACGCGCGCGCTTATGACATATCTGCCTCTTTATAATATATAATATCATTGTTTGACACTGTAAATGTCACATTGTTCCAGTGGTTTAGTGATTCGACTATAGAGTTTTTCTACTCGCCTCGCTAGCTAGCTACCTTATTAAATAGGTGATTCGTGATTCGGTAGCAGAGTCGTAGAGACAGAAATAATGCGGGTCCTCAACTTATTTTTTGGCCGGCAATTATTACGTCGTTCGTCCACTCTTTTGTTGCTACTTAAACAAAAAACCATGCGGGTACAAAGCGAATACTTAAGGTTAAGGATACATACCTAAATGCAGTACACCCATAAGCAGTTGTACCACTCCGGTAAGGAAACACAGCAGAACTGCGTAGTCGGAGTTTCTGCCCTGTATCTGTTCGTACGTCATAAGGGCCATTAACGCCGTAGGACCTAGCGTGATGTCCTTACAGGAACCGAAAATTATGTACACGAAACAACCCATAAACGACGAGTAGAGGCCGTACTGAAAAACAATAATTAATTATTGAATTAGCTATTACAACATTCGTTGTATTAAACAACAAAATTACAATTTTTCTCAAGGGCAGCAATTCATGTTAAAATATTGAAACACAAAACTTCTGCTGTGTTTTACGGTTTTAAAATTTCTTTTTTTTGTTTTACGAATACTTTAAATATCTATAGATACGTATATCATCTGAAATTTTAGAACAGTCTAGATAACAGATGTTTCATAAATATCTTGGTTGTAGATATTTGTCTTTCGCAATTGGCAAACAATTTTGGTTTGAATCTAGTCAGTGTGACTACGTCTTCAGTGGTTATATCAGGAACAGATTAAAGAGAATAATACTTAATAATACATGGAAAACGTTTATATTATAACTTAACGACTGGAATACATTCAAATTTATTAAACAAATATTTGAAGCTAATTTATGCTGGTGAAAATTATTATACATAATAATATTATAATCCGTATATTGTAGGCAATAGGGATTAGGCAGGTACTGTTTATCATCATTGATTGCATTGTATTATTTATAATAATACGAGTATAATAAAAACCACATCTTATTATACAATTACTGATCGCTCCATAAACAATAAGCGTAAGAGCGTTAAAAATATTCAAAAAGCCTCCAAACAAATGAGGATGTCCTGCATGAATCAAGTATTCTTGCAACCCTATCCACAGATACTCAGTTTGGCTTTGTCTTCAATTCGTACGTGGAATGTTTGTTTTCGTCTTACTCGTATGAGATCGAGCAGGATTCCTCGAATCCTCGTCCGGGAAAGCGGGTATGATTGTGTATAAATTGGATGTTTGTAAAAGTGCGGGATGGGCAAACAATTCGGTGTCCGCCTTTTCCCCTTAAAATAGGTCAAATTTCCAACCCTTCTCTGTGGCCGGAAATGTGTGGCACTATTACAAAAGATTTTTTCTCTTTCGATTGTAACGTTTTTATTTTTGTTTCATCGTGAATGTGTGGCTTTTGTCAAGTTCAATCGGTTCCGTTTTTCATTATACTTTTTTTAGGTATGTATCCAACGCTTGTAGGCGCTTTATTTTTAGTATTCACTGTAACCGACGGATTCGTGAATGACATAAAGTTGAATTAGAAATAGAGAGATAGCATAGTGTTTTTTTAGTGTTTCTGCTCCGAAAAAAATAAATATATTCCTGTATTTATGATCAAGGAAAACATTGCAACGAAAAGTTTACTAATACAAGCCTGTTAAGCAGTTAAAGCCTATGGTTTTGACCTTTTCCAGTGGAATAGAGGGCCTTATTGGTAAATGCTGAAGTGTGCGATAGAATTGGTCATTTACCATCGCGCCAGTCTGATGCTATAAAGCTTTTTTATGCCTGTCTCTGTCTCATTGACTACACGTCCTCTATCTCAATGCATCTTCGAACTATTTCCATACATTATGATTTTTATTTTACTACCACGGATAAGATTTAGGTTCTAATAAGAAAGGCGAACTGAACGACGATTTTACGGCTTTGATTTTCGTGAGATGTCATTGCAAAAGGTTTTTTTCATTCCCTTCTTGTATTTGGAGTAGGTAGTAAACATTTTTACTAACACGCGTCTTCCGATTCGCAAGACACATCTGTTTCAGATATTCCATTGAGATTGGTTGTAAAATTTAGGGGATGGCACCAGTAGCGGACGAACTGAATAAACGGCTTGTTTTTACGACTTCACGCGCAAGAACACAATTATATATTTTTAGGTATATTAGGATACGTGTCAGTAGATTTTGCAACTTTCTCAAGAAGTTTTTCATGGTTTAGTTCTTAGTCTTAGTCTATTTAAGCGATATTCATTTAAACTATTTAAACTGCGCTAAAGTTTAAAATATAGCGTGAATTTAGAGCAAATACAGAAAAATAACAAAAATATTTTAAAATTGTAAATAGCGAAAAACGACATTAAAAATAAAGTACTTTTTATTTTATTTATAATGTACTTTCTTAAAGAGCTACAGTTAGGTATACAACAGCTGTAGTTGTTAAAAATATTTGTTTTATTTTGAAATAAAAAAATCTTTGTACGGAGATAATATGATACTGATACTTGGAAGCAACTGCGTTGCCACGTTTCATTTGCATTTTAATTCTATTTCCGGTGTTTCTACTGGTTAACCCTGCCATTTACTTTTTATTATTATAGTATAATAGATTATACATAGTTGATGAGGTTATTTACATAACCTGTATAATAACAGATCAGTGTTTTTGTATTGACTGTCTGTATTAAGAGCCATCTTCACTTATTATCTTCAAATAAAATTGTTGTATCGGAAAAGTGGAAAATCAACTTTATCAATGGACCCTATGTGTTAAGCATATAGGGTCCATATAGTGGTATCAAACCGCCTTCGGATTCCATCCAACCATCAGCCTTTGGAGGTCTTTCAAAAATATTATGGGTCTCCAAAGATCATTTTTGGATTCAGGGGTTCTTTTGCGAAATATTTGGCTTTAAAATGCTAATTTTAAGCTAAACTTGTGGAGTTGGACAAGGGAAAAAAATATCAAAAATATGATGAATTTAAAACGAAAACTATGACGGCTATTTTACCATAAGTAAATAGTTAATGAGTAATAGTCGATAAACTTACTACTTCGGAACTCTACTTGACAGCCTAAGTGTCCTTAGATAAGTGAAATAAAAAAAACAAATATAAAAATAAATCGAATACTGCAACATGGGTATTAAATTAAAGAGCTCTTCATAAGGATTTCAGACAGGTACATCATGTTTTTTTGCAGTCGGGTTTTTGATTTTTTTCATTTATACTAATTCACAATTGTATTGTTGGAGATATAAATTAAAACTGGCGCATGTTTTATCTTGGTATGTAGCTTAGATGTGGATATAAGATATTTATTATTTTAACATTCCACGCTTACGAAGTCATAGTACATAATAATAGACAGTACACCCAGTCCCATAAAAGATCGCTATACTTAAAGTTACCAAACTGTAATGAACTTTCATTTCACTTGATATGGACATCATCTGACAGAAAATTCTACGGGTGTGGTTGTTAGGTGTATTAATTATGTAAATAAAAAAAAATACATAAAAGTGTAAGTATTTAAATAGAAACCTGGGGATGCAATCCTGCCAATGTTGCATACGCCAGCGCCTGAGGTATAACAGTTAGACCCACTGTTGTACCGGCTATAAAATCCGCCAGTGCTTTTTCCGAATTGTATTCTGGCAGCCATTTTGTTATCGGAAGCCTCTTATGCATCAGACGTCTGCACCATGCCTGTCTCTTGTACCGAAGTTTGGATGGGGACGACATTATTTACCTGGTAACAAAGAAAACTTATATAATACATATAAAAACAAATAGAGATATCAATTTAAAACTTATAGGTAGATACACTGTCAACATTACAACTTTACGAAACAAAACAGCACTTTAAAAGTGATTTGGGCGTAAAATCGTCGTTCAGAAAATTATATGCAATATATTTTAGATAAGGGATACAATTTACTTGGTTATGTAGTAAACCAAGAAATAAAGCGTTTGCATCAAATTATTTTATTTGTGCAAAACTGCAGTTTGATAGTTACGTTGATAAAGAAGTATGGACAATTTGAGATAGTTTCGATATTTTATATTGAAGCATTCACCAAAGATTAAAGAAAATGTATTCTTTTGTTGCAATGTTGGTAAGTTAACAAGGAAGAAGTACTTCTATATTTTTCAATAAATGAATCTAAATGTCTATCGAGAAACTGCTTCTTCTTCTGTAATAAACACAATAAAATATGAAATAGCTCCGTTAAAGTTGATAACATTGTTCATGTTCGCTACTTATTTTATTTAGTTTGCGAGTAAACTTTTATTTTGAACGGAATGAGCGCGCTAGTTTTGAAATAACTTTCCTAGTTAATTTACTGGGATACAAAAGCCGAAGCTGGTAGTTTCAAAACAGGGGAATTATTTTTCCGAAAAATAACTACGATGGACGTAGAAAATTTTACCGACTATCCTGTAGCATTGGCAGAGTTTAACTTGATCGTGGACCGTCTTAGCTAATAACTTTAAATGTCTTCAACTTTACGGGATCAGGGATTTAAAATAAGTACCTTAGGTACTAATTTCACAATTGTTATTTTTGGATTTACAGCACATTGTTATGGAGATGTTAAGTAGTAGTAACAATAAGAATCGTCGATAAAATTAAGCTATCAGTTCTGTGATCTTATTCAAAATTTCGTTTCGAACTTCCTCATAATTTTATCCGCTGTTCACATCTCTCTTTTCCATATAATAAGCAATGTAGGGATAATAATATGAACACAGCGTATTGAGATTAAACGCGTGCCAGATATAATGAAAAGTTAAAGTGAAGTTATGGATATGGAAAAATTCTTTACGGATTTATTTTGTATCGAAAAAATATTACGAGAAGAATTATACGCGTGGTAAGAAATAAAGCTATTTTGTGGAATACTTTTTGAAACAATAACATTTCCTCAGTGAAGAATAGTGACAAAGTTACTTTTACGGGAAATCCAATTATCGGCAAGAAAGAAACATCGAACAATACCTAATACATAATACCACACAAAGTTGTATATAACTTATTTTGTGAGAAAAGATTGGCGGAATGGGATTCGCAGGAAACAAATCAATTACTGTCAATTCGCCTCCTAAGGATTAGCGAAAACTTGTAGGAATTACCTACTGGAGTGGTGCTAGTGTAGAGGGAGTGGAATGTTGATGATATGATCAACATGAGATGAGTGGTTCTCTTTGGCAGTTTATCCAATTTACCTGTAGATAAGTGGTCTGATAGAGGAAAACTGTACCTACGGCAAGAACACGCGAGTTTAATTAAAGTGATAAGTGGCATGATTCGAGTGTTCCGCACACTAATGAAGTTCCCCAAATAACTTATTACATAAATCACGTTTACACCACATCACTAATCGTACAGTAATTCCACGCAATTCTTTGGGGAATCTAGTTATTATATTGAACTGTATCTGTGTATTCAAACAGGTAAATAATCAAATTGTCCAGCGATGCTTGTTGATTGGGCTGTTATTAATATATTGATCAGTTCAGTTATTTATTATTATTGATATTGTCTAGACAGAAGACCTTACAGGTTTGCAAAAGAGGATCAACACTGGTGCTTTTCTCCCGCGACGAAAGTGGCATCACTGTCACTCACCTTATGACCATCATCAGTCCTGAATCTTACGCCGTAGTATTACTTGTTGTTCAACAGAAGGTACTATGAGACCGGCTTGGGCTAAATGATGACTAAATCCCTACGATTTAACTACATTAAACATATCTTAACCGATTTCAGAGTCTGGGTCCAACTTTACTGAAAATTATACACAATGATCCAAGTGTGAAACTCTTCTAAAATTCTTCCTTAATTTGCAACAGAAAAACCTTCGAGACTGACTTGCAATTTGTTTTTGGTTTATGTGTAAGTTAAAACGTGTTAAAGTACTCTGTAGTGTAAGTGTAATCTAGACTGTACATTGCTGTAGTCAACGATACCCCAATCGATAGGTTTTGAGAAAAAAAATATAAAGACAATATTGCGCGCAAAAATCGGCCAATTTAATTTCTTTTAAATTTTTATATACCCAGTGTCACCCTCACAATTACGACGAATCTAACGGCACCTCTCAAGCAGAATTCGATCAAGTAAATACACATACATAAACTCGAAAAAAATAACCCTCCTTCTGGCGCAGTCGGATAAAAACCCCACCATAATACATGATCACCGTCAGGAACAGAGCCCAGAGAGCTTTCCGACAAGTAAACTTGGTGCCATAGCCTCGTCCGTTCAGAGAATGCACCAGGAGCACAGGAGATTGACTTGGACTCAAGATACGAGTAGATAGCGTTTTTTAAGCCCTGTTAAGCGCCACTTAACTTTGCCAAGTTAATGGGGTTTAATCATTATATGACATCAATTAACAATCGAGTATCTTTATGCTGCGACTATTAATCTGATTACAGTAATTGGTATAATAAAAATTATCAGTTTAATTCCATTTTATATTGGTGGTATTATGAAACCTAATAACCTAATCTTATCTGATCTGTTAGTCAAATTATCTAAAGTCTGATTACACCCCCCATTACGTTGTTTATTAAATTATCACTTTCTTTTGACCTTTACCGATTTTATCCAATCAGTGCTTCTACGTAACTTGAAGTAATCACCTATTGGTTCTGACCGATGTTTGTATCGGATAATCTCAGAAATGACTGAATGGAGGTTGATGCTGGTTTTACTGGAAATATTGTAGCAAACTTGTGGTAACGTTTGTTTTTAACTGACTTAAAAAAAACAAAGTAATTTTTGTTAACTAATGGTCGTAGCGCACATATCAACTCGGAAAGGGATCGGCACCGGATCGCCTCGCCGTCAACCTAACGTAAGCTCGGCTACGGCTAGGCGACGCCGCGCTTACGGCTAGGCGACGCCGCGCTTACGGCTCGCCGGTCGCTGGTTGACGGAATGAATGACAGCAGTTCGCCGAAGCAGCGGTAGCCGCGGCGCAGGGCGTGCACGAGGAAACGGAAAGTCGACGGATAGCGTACGGTGAGACGTAAGCGCGGGTACGGCAAGTCGTCCACGCACCGTACCGCGGTTCGTGAGCTTGTCTCGAGGCGAGGCGATTACGTTACGAATCCGATAAGTGTGCTTTACAGTAGGGAGTTTCATACAAAGAATACTGACATGCAAGAGTTGATACGTTTACGTTCCGTTTACGAGTTGATATGTGTGCTATGACCATTAGAACACCGTCATTTATTTTTTATTCGGATTTTTTTTATTTGAAAACCGTATAATTCCCATATGTATTCAGTTCTGATGATGGCATCTACGAAGAATTGAGGGAACTCCTAAAATATTATAGGTATCATTATGGCGATTGAGATATATGTTTTTCGATGACCGTTTCTTTGAACCGTTTCTTTGTTAAATTTTTGATTTCAATTGGTTCACAAAGCGAAATACATATCAGTTTATCAAAAGCGTCTGAACATTTTTTCCAGGATGCTAAAAGATAGGTTTCCCGAAGTGAAGCGAGGCGATTTCTAATCAATCACTGAAAATAACGTGTTATTATTATGTATATTGTATATCATAATTCATAACATAGTGTAATAGAGGTAACATAATGTAATAAAGCACTATAAACTGATTACGTGTCATGAATGGTGGTTAGCTGCGTAATTTACCGGGGAGTGTGATTAGTGTTCACCAAAGCGGATCTATTAATTATCTAGATAATACTACTTAATAGATATAAGCATTTATGTTTTTTTCACGTCATCTTCACGTTTAAGGCTAACTAGTATCCAAAAATTGATTGTTTAGACTTTAGAGGTAGCATGTCCAATGCCCATGCACTCAAAGAGTACTAATCATGTAAAATATGCTATTCATGTAACTATTTTCTCTCTGTACGTAGTGAAATTTTTAGTATTATTGTCATGGAATATAATATAATCATGTTTACAAATTCATTTGTCTCATTTCTAGATTCTGGTCTCCTCTCACAGTGGGGCGAAGTAAGATACTTAATAAATCTTCTTTAATTGCTGCTTAATAGGGGTATTTATTTTATTATAATGCAATAGATCACCTAACAATGATTTTTAGAAATTTTGTCTGTTTTTCTGTGCGTTTGTTCCAGCTAATCTCAAGAACGGCTTAACAGATTTAGATGCGATTTTAACTAATGTATTGTAGTGAGCTTGGGGTTAACATTTTGGTGTTTGTTTAATTTCAATCGGTTCACAAATAAAAAAGTTATATCAATTTAAAAATACCGTCCCTACATTTTATTCTAGTGTGGGCTTACCGAAAGGGATACCGAAGCGAAGCGAGGGCATTTACTAATTATACATAATCATGTTCGTACTTACATTAGTATATAAATTGACAGGTCAGTAATAAGAGTACAAATTGGTTGGCTTAGGGAAATCCCATCGGACACGTAGTGTTATTATTATTATTTATTTTTAGGTAATAAAAAGGTTCTACAGGAGACTACTTTCTAGCAATCACTAGTAATCGCTATCATGACTTACCTGTTATTATCTTATCTAAATATTTTAAATTTTAATGATATTATTTATTATTATTAGTTATTTTTTGTATCAATACCGTCCACAAAACCTTATATTTTTCATGCGATTGCGTGGTAGTTATAAAAATAATTGCCTACCTTGATGTTATAACTGTAATAATTATTACTACAGCACTAACTATTTTACGATAATTACATTCAACTTAAACTTGTGTTGGTTTATTCGTGAAATAATTACGAATCTATGTTTATTTATAGTAATGAAAATAGCAACGGGGCCGATTTATGAATATTAAATATATTCTCTAAATTTTTTTGTAAATAGGCGTCAAATATTATTATTTATATATATTGAAAGACATATCGTGCCGCACGGTCATAATAATACAACTTTTTATTTGATTGGAAGATCTTGTACCGCACGGCGAGTCGTCCCGCGCGGTATTGCGCGGTCAAGTGAACCTAGCCTTACTCATGCTTATGCTAACATAGCCGTGATAGTTTTTCTTGTGAATTCATCATATTACTTATTTTTGAGAATTTTTTCCCTTGTCTCCAACCGTTTATCCAGCAGGGACTTGACTCTAACCAAAATTAGCACTTTAAAGCCAAATATTTCTCAAACGGACACCTAATTTGAAAATTGGTCTTTGAAGACCCACAATATAGGGTACGCGACACTCACATTACCTGTAGGGGAGGTACACTGAAAAAAATGTTTTTCAATATTTTATTTTACGATTCTGGAGTTTTAATAAATATGTAGGTACTATATCCATGCCAAATTACAGCTTTAAGGGTCTCGGCGCTTTTCTTCGAATAGATAGACAGACGGACTAACAGAAGTACATGACGAAATTATAAGAGTTTCGATTTTATTTCGGAACCCTAAAAAGCATGAAATATAACGGGTGTTATGTCAGTGTCTCTGCCGTGGCGGATAATAAAGAAACGCCTCATGTCTACTAAAATTGCTATTTTCTCCTGTCCGAACAGTGAGTCACTGAACGGATGTGAAGGTAGTATTCTCTGCTCTACAACCTCCAAATACTCGTAAAAACCGCGCGGTACATCAAACGGGAGAAATAAGCTTTATTGCCGCATCACGACATCGTATATTCATACAAACGGGACACCCCGGTCACCAATTACCTAATTCTTGCGAACACAGACGCTGCCAAAACCTAGTTTTAAATAACTTTTGTTCTGAATTGTAAGCATTTTACAGTATTCCTGTTTACATTTAGTTAAGCTATTCCAACAGAACCGCGCCTTTTGTTATCGTTTTTTGATTTCAGTTTAGAACTTTGACTACAGCTTTTATTCATTAATTTTTCTCGCAACAAAGAGCCCTTTACTTCATATTTTATCGCCTCATTTTAGCTCCTTTAATAAGCGTTGTCAAAGGAGTTTTAAACAGAGAACTAGTTTAAATTTTTTGCAAGAGGTCCTTTAATACAAAGCAGTAGGTAGATAAGCTAAGTGAATGTACTAATGACATAGTAGAGTAAAAGAAAATACATATTTCATTTAAAATGTACACTACTTACCTATAGCTAAATTCTATATAAAGACCCGTGTGACGCAACGTTGGTTACCATGCTGGATCGCCGTACCAAGGGACCTGGGTTCATTTCCCAGCGAAGCGGAAATTTGAATGATGAGTTTGAGTGTCTGTTCTCAGTCTGAGTGTTTGTGTTTTTGTGTGTCTTTGTGCGTAGTCCATGGCACCCACGACACTGGGAAACCTAGTGCCCACACTAAGAGAGCCCAGCTAAGAGTGAGCAGCAAAAGGCTAAGTGAGACTGAATTACATCCACTAGGGTTCCCCTTTGAAGACATAAAGTTTATTTCACAAAGAAGTGGAATTCCACTGTGAAAGTGGAAGGTTAACAAATGGGTGACTAATAAAGCATTCTTGCAGAAAAATTGTCGGAAGCGCGAATCTGTCGATTACGAGACAACGATTTGTTCTCGCCGCGCGCAGGCTTCGCACGTAGACGTCATTTATACCGTCTTTACTCACAACTTGTGTCTCTTATTTTGCGCTATACTTTTTAGATACTAGTTGCAAGTTGCAACATCATTAATGGAATCATATTTCTTAGGATTTTTATTATTATTATTATTTGAGTTTTCGGGCCCGGGACAACCATCCCAGGGGCCACTGCGACCAGACTTGATCTATTGTGGCCGTACGCGTTTCTGAGTTAGATCTGGTCTCCAAGTCCTACTGCCCAAACAAACAGTAGGATGTTCCTAGGTTCCAGATCTTTTACTCGGCTGGATGGGATTAGGTGGCCTCCTACGATGCAACTTTTGCAGGGACTTATGGCAGGGCAGGGCACCTGATAAAACAATTTGATGTCCGTTGGTTTAAAGACCGACGGAAAGGGAAAATTATGCGACGATTAAAAATTTAATTCGAATACTCAGACATCTTCTTCCTGAAGATAATATTCATTAATACGAACGTAAACGTGAATAAAAGATGCCTTATTATAAACAAAAAAAAACGGCGAAACAAACCTCCAAGATCCAACAATCACAAATGAAAGCAAAACAACCCAAAGTGATACATCTGGGAATAAGCATGTCCAATGGCTATTCCACTTGGTAAATCCTACGCACTCAATTTTAATTACAAATTACAATCCAGGATGACTTATCGCATCGTAAAAAAGTTCAGTTTCAATTTAATGTTTTTACGAAGCTGATAAACACCGCAAATCTCCGGCTTAATCTCGAATGATGGTGCACATTTTCAAGGCTCGACTTTTACAAAACAAATTACATGACCGGTGTTAGTCCACCGATTACAAGCAGGCGATTCATCACAGGGAGCCGGTCTGCGAGGCACGTACTCCGCTCATCAATTCGACCCGTCCCAGCCACGATCCGTCAACGCTATCGGCACCGGTACGGCACCAGCCCCGAATGTACAACGAAATTATAAGGTCACAGAGTATATTGAACCTTGATCTACTCGGTAATGTGTTTTTTAAATTGAATTAGGTACTTTCTGGAAAAATCTCACGTCTATTGTGTTCGATGTTATCGGTAGACGAAGAACAGGCATTTTTTAGTGAAACTTGGATACTTGTGCTTTTACAATACACAAAGGCATCACTTCTAAGGTACTTCTTAGGGTATCCTCTAATAATTGCAAAAGTCTGAAGTATACGAGTACCTACTCTACAACAATGCGATAGCGTGAAAGGAAGCGAGGAGCCCACTTTTTAACTGATATTTCGATAGTTTCCGTTGGCTTGGACTCGAGGTTGAATAGAGATCATTAAACTATCCATCTGACCTGATCGATGATCATCTCTTAGACTATTTTTAACGAAAACAACAACTTTAAAGTAATTCTTGCTCGAATCCAATGCTGTATTTGAATGCTGTATTGTGTTGGTGTACATTTGCCCGATTTGATTATTCCAAAAAAAATATACCTAATATAATACATATCAGAGGCGGTGTCTGTTTACTTAAATTTCTAAATGTTTCTAAAATAACAAAAGGTTTACTTTCAAAAGGCATACCTAACATTAAGTAATCCTTTCGTCAAGTATTAAAAGGTGAATCTTTTGTAAATTTTTTTGTACACAATTTTACAAATGGTTAAGAAATCTGACAAAGAACTTATCAAATGACAACAATTTAGCTCAAGTGCCTATCAAGAACTTCGCCGAGAGTAAATTGCAACGTTCATTGCCAATTGTCACACAGTTCAGTATTAGGAATCTATCAGAAAAAATAGTACTTACTAATATAATTCATATCTCACACCTGAATAACCGATACTACTCGTAGTTAAAGTAGAAGAACAATTTCAATGTCAAAGTAGATTTCACAGAATATGAGAGATAAAATAAAATTTTAAAAAGGACAGCCATGAAATTTTAAAATACGATGGCGATCGTAAATAATTATTTTTTTTCGATTCGGTCACTTTTTAACCCAATTTCGAATTTAGAGTAATAAACATGCGTGAATTCCTTCAAATTCCTTTTTCCCCATTTCTTCGGAACTTATACAGAAGCATTTCTTTGAAAGCCAACATCTTGTACCTACTGAAGAAAATATTTTTGGAAGTGAAATTTCGGAATAGTTGATTCAGACCAAACAATAAACAAGCAATCGGAACGGCACACAATTCGATACGATCATAAATTCGTGATAGTTTCCGTCAAATATTATTACGAAGACAAGTATTGAATCTATTGTGAAGGAATGGCTTTTGACGCGAAACTTGTATTGCGAAACATAAAACGGACGAGTAGGCTCGGAATGTTTATCGCAAAATACGTGAGAATGTAATAAACATAATCTAAAATTTTAACAAAAAAACCGACTTCAAATGAAGTACATCCTTTCCAATAACAATAAAAAAGAATCATCGAAATCGGCTGGCGTGATATTGAGTTTTTCGTCCATTTGTCGCACACATACTTAATGAAAATTTAAGACTTATATTGTTTTCTCATGGATGCCATTATCAGATCTCGATAAAATTTAAGTGGGACCACACGACTAGCATCAGCTTTCGATTAAAAAACGAATCATCAAAATCGGTTCACCCTTCACCCAGTCCAAAGTTCTGAGGCAACAAACATAAAAAATACAGACGAATTGAGTTACGGTTAAAAATCAATGATCTTTCACTTTAAAGTTAAATTTCTTTTTTATAATAATTATTATAAAGAGAACATAAAGTTTGCGTATTGGTGGATGTTTAATTAAGCTTTTACAAAAAATGCTCACGTTCTAACTTCGTTCTAAATTTAAATAATGTAGGTCTACAGTTCATTGTTCACGAAATCTATTTACGGGCTTGACATAAATATTTTAACCTGCTTAAGTACCGACCTACTGCCAAAGTTTTTTTTACTGTACCTGCTAAGAAAATTTGATCTGGGTGATTGCCATTTTGTACATTGATAGATATGATATTATAGATATTGATATTTTTAGTAATTATTTATTCGTAATTTCAAAATGATAACTAGCGATGTGCGACTATTCTTTCTTATGTTTTCTTCTTATGTTTATGTATTCTTTCTTTATGTATGGTTTCTTATGTTTTCTTCATCACAGCAAGTAATATAATATTCACTAAATAATTTAGACAAAGTGCGTAGCGTGTATTAAAACCAAGGTCCTTCGAGCAGGATATAGTTATTCAAATCATTAGACCATAGCTACTACAACGATGCTTGATAATGATGACGCAGATAATTTTAGATTATTATCTGCGTTATTCGGCAGATAAAATCGGTATCGGTATTGGTACATAAAATAACACTTTCAATTTCGACCTAAAGTTTTACTTGCACGAGAATTAGACTTCATTTTGTAATCGATAGTGTACAAGTTATATAATAGGGATGTTGACTATTTTTAGGATTCAATTTTATTTTATAGATAGAACCTCAATATTCACGAAAAAAATATTATAAAAATAATAATCTTCAATTAAAAACAATAATTGAAATAAAAAATCATTATTAAATTTCCCACCAAAAACGTCACGTGACGTCACTAAACGATATTCAATACTATCTGTCTGCTAAGTTTGTTGAATTTCCATATAAAATTGTTCCAATGACGTCATATTCTCAAAATGGCGTTTGAGGTCACGTGACAGTGAGTACAATTTTTAACATTTTAAATTAATGATATTAAATTTATTGTGATTGATTTCAATAAAACAATCATATTTTAGGCCTTTAAATGTTACCACTAATATTTTAGACATAAATTTATATTAATTTATAATTAGTGTCACCATCCCTATTGTTACTTATTTGTTCACATGTGCAATTTTCCAAGTCTTTCAAAATTTTCCCAAATTGAAAGATTCCCAAGTTGCTTTTATCAGCAGGGTTTAACCTGTTTAATTGATCCTTTGTATTGAAATCTTAAGATTGAAAATATAACATTTGGTACATAGGAGCTAGTTACTTACATACATTATAAAGAAATAATTTATCTTGTGTAAATTTCAATGTTCTGCTAATCTATTATAACACTAACATAATTATCTAGATTTAAGAATAAACAAATAAACAGAATATAATAAAACAAATAAAAGAATAAACAGATTTAAGAATAAAAAGGCTTATACTTAAATAACACAAAATCGATGCCCTATTTTACAATTCGTAGTGACGAATTGTAAATGAAATAAGTATAGTGATACTTATTTCATTTTAGGGAGGAGTATACTTTTTTTATTTGAAACTTTTGAACCATAACGAATTAACTTTATGTACATGTTTATTATAGGTAGTTCATTATCGCCCGTTTTTAATGACAAAAGGCGATAAGATTTATGATATCTAGAAACTCACCCGGTGCTTTTTTAAGCAAACACCACAAAAACACTATCATTATAGATAAAATAAAAAATAACACAAATAAAAACGATAAAGTGAAATACGTATTAAAATTCATATCTGCGTAACAACAGTTGCTTGAAGAATACCGATCGAGTTGTTCTATTACATGTAGTTATTCACTAATTATTATTCATCGGTACTAGTGATGTGGAGTGGGAATTAATGTAGATATGGAATGAAAATTAGAATATGGGTACATGATACAAGAAAAATAATTATTACTTTATTCATAGAATGTGGATATACACCTTATCATTAAGGTTTAAGACTACTTAATGTCAAGTCTACTTTGCGACTTGACTTTAACCTGCCCTGTTACTTTGACTTTTGACTTTAAGCAAGGATAGAACAAAAACTACTAGGCTACGCTTTTCAAGAGTAGGTATCAAACTACCTATTTTATTTTCAACGACAGCTAAAACTGTAAAATTGTATTTGCGTAACATTTTGGTTACTAGGAAAGTACCTATATTATATTACATTAAATTTTATCCGTCAGTAATACGCCGGGTACATAAAAAAGCAAAGCAACAACCCATAATTGTCCCACTGCTGGGCTCGGGGTCTCCTCTCACAATGTGAGGGGTAAGTACAGGCCATAGTCTACCACGCTGGCCAAGTGCGGATTGGTAGACTTTTTTTTTTACACCGGGTACATAATTAGGTATAATCGGTAGGTACTTCTGTAGGTTATAAACTTGTAATATTTTTATATACCCACATAATATTTATATAATATTTTTTAAATGTTACATCACTAATCGTTATTCAAAATTTATTGCCACTTTATTCAGCTGCAAAGTTTTTCTTACGTTATTAGAGCGTGGAGATGGAGGTATTTTGTGTTTAAGAATTAATTTCAACAATTAATTTCTTGATAAAATATAACCGACTTCACAATTAGGGATAACTCAAAAACTACTCGTCAAATCTCACTCAAATTTAAGTAGGACAATATGACAAGCACCGATTCGATTAAAAGAAGAATCATCAAAATCAGTTCACCCGGTCGAAAATTCTGAAGTAACAAACATAAAAACGAAGTACAGTCGAATTGAGAACCTCCTCCTTTTTTTGAAGTCGGTTAGTAAAATAATCGCAAAACGCAAGCAAAGTATTTTATATGTAAAATAATTTGCTTGCGTTTTCCGGGATAAAATGTACCCTATATCTTATTCCAGATTATGGTCTCCTTGTGTGCTTCAATTTCATGAAAATCCTTTCAGTAGTTTTTGCGTGAAAGAGTAACAAATATTCATATAAACTTCCACATTGATTGTTTAATATAGTAAGAAATGGATAAGATATTAGGAAATAAACTGAAAAAAAAATTTGATGGATTCTGTATCGTTTTCTTTGTGAACCGATCAAAATAAACAAAAAAATATTGTCTTACAAAATGGTAACATATAACTATATTAGTTAAATCCGCATTAACATTTTTACGTTATTTTTGAGTTTAGAAGGTTTAAACGCACATATAAACAGTGAAAAATCTAAGTCCAAATGTGGAAAAAATAACAGGCAAGTCTGGATTTGGAGAATGTCTGCTGTGCTTTACGGAGTCGCGCGTTGTTGTGCAAGATCAGTGCAGCATTTACCAAAGCTGCAATCTGCAGCCAATGGTTTAGTCTTTAGTCCTTTGGTAAGAAGCTGTGATGAATCACACCGGCACTAAACTACCAAACAATGACCATCACATTTCTAAGGGTCTTTTTTCGTTTAGACCAGGGGTCACCAAATGGCGGACCGTGGTCCACATCCGAACCGCCGACCTATTTTGTGCGGGCCGCACACAGCTACTTGCACTACAGAGTACGTAATTTAATAAAAATAAAACATTTTTCTAAAAAAGGGGCGGACCGCGATGGTCATTTCATTTCTTAAAACAAACCCCGAGCGAAACTAATTGGTGACCCCTGTTTAAACCATTCGCATATGTTTAACCAGGTTCTAGCCAACTTGCTGAGCAACTATCAAACAGAACCCATTTTGCGATCAATAAGATCCCTAGCAACTATGTGACAATCTTTTTTATTTTGCCAAAAATACGCAGTTATGAGAATATGTTAATGCCAATAAAACACGTGTAAATATCCAGTTTTTCAAGTTTGGGTAGTGTGACATAGTTATTCCGCAGCGAAACGAGGGCAATTATTAATGTAAATTATGTAAATGATATAAAAAAAAAGCTTTATGCTCAATTCAATGTATCCATTTAGTAATTTTATAGATTTGTGTAGTACATCCCTATCAATACTACTATAGCGTCAGGAACTTATAATACTACATAAAGACATTACTAGAATTAACATACAACATCTACGCAAAGTATTAAAAGCACTATTCAGGCAAAAGCGCTATTATTTTGCCAAGACTGGCATCACTGGATCCGGATTCCAGATCCGGTAAGTTGGTACCGGATCCGGTACACGCAAATAACACCGGATCCGGCCGGATTCCCAGATTCGGTTTTCCGGATTGCAATCCCTAGTCTAGGGGAAGAGTTTTAAATTTTAAATTTGAATTTTTAAGTTTGCCATACGGCAAAAAGATAATTTTTAACAATAAAAATATTAAATATGTATAAAATTCAGCAGTTTCTTAAATTGAACATTTTCCTTAAGTTTATCGCATGCCATTTCTTCACAGAATTTGATCATTTTTAGCAACACTATTGAATGGTGTAATACAAAATAAAAATAATACAGGATGAGTTTTTTTCAAAATCAGCGGGATCAATTTCTGGCCAAGAATATTAATTTTTCAAAAATCTAATGATGCAGTTTTAGTTTTCATCAAAGTCGGCCCCAAGACGTCTTTGACCATTTATTGTTATTCCTCAGTATCGAATTTGGCCATCCACGCACACTTGAAAAATTTACCCTGTATAACACAAAAAATGTTTGTACGGATGTCCTCTGTACACTTTGAAACAGTAACCATAACAGGAACCATCCAACAGTAGCACACACTGGGTATCCACTAGTATTAATAATAAATACCAGCTTTAATTTATATAGATACTCAGTTTTTCTGCCGAACTTGTTAATTTACATGCATTTTATGAATTTAACTTATCAAAAGTTGCTGCCAGCTGATTGAAGGAGTGCCACATAATATAGGCTAGTTTTAATAGTTTACAGAAAAAACTACACAAAAATATTCCAGAACAAATTTTTATTGGAGAATCTCACAAAATTCCTTATTCTGACTTTAAATATTCCTTATTCTGACTTTAGAAAAGCGGTCCAGTAAACAAAAACTGCACCTCGGAAACCAAAGGATTAATTTTCCCAAACTAAGGCCTGGTTTTCCAGTATTTATTTTTAATAATAATAATCTGTAATTAATGTATTGTTTTTAACTGACTTCAAAAAAGAAGGAGGTTCTTAATTCAACTGTATTTTTTTATGTTCGCTACCTAAGAACTTTCGACTGGGTGAACCGATTTTGATGATTTTTTTTAAATCGAAAGCTAAAGTGTCTGTCATATGGTCCAACTTAAATTTGAGGAAGATCTGATGAGTACTTTTTCAGTTATCCCTAATTTTGAAGTTGGTTATTTTTTGTCAAGAATCATTTTACTAAAATGTTAATTAGTTAAATACTTTCATTTTGATATGACAATATTTTTATTTACAAATTACTTAAGAACCGACATAGGTTGATTACACTCCTAGGTGTATCTGTTTTAATAGTAAAATAAAAAGGATATTTTAAAACTATAAAACTTACATAGACTAGGCCAACGAACACAAGACTTATTTTTAAAATAATTGTAAGCATATAATTATTATCTTGCGGTACTAGAACTTTCTGACACTGTTTCTTTACTTATTAAAATTTGTTTATTTTATACAGATTCAGATTTCAAGTGTATGTTAGACTCAACTAAATGTGTACATGTAAACTAATAAGAACAAGTTAAACTTTTGATATTATTTCAGGAGTATAACAGTGTTTAGATATATTTTTATGCACAGAATTAAAATATTTCAAATTATTGCACTACTGCATTCAAATTACTCACCAAGTTTCGCAACAACAGACTTCACACTTCAGTTTCAGCAACCAATTATTACTAGGCACATACATAGAGCTAGTTTATTGATAATTTATAAGGTCCATCGCTGGTCACCTCACTAATTAGCAACAACAGTCAACAATGCACGCTTGGCACTGCACAATTTATATATTTTAATTAAATTGTACCATTAAATTTACAGAAAGAGAAACGTAAGCAATCCACAACGTAGAGTTTCACAGTGTAACAAGTCAACTAAAAACAAAATAAAAAAAAGTTCAGTTAGTAAATGTCTAATCAATCAAAGATTCCAAATTCTTGAAATTATCCAATCCCATCTAACATATAATTCAACATCCAATCCAATTAGACGTCAAAGTCAGCTGAGTCGAGAATGACAATGACAGATAGGAATTCAACCAACCAAAGATCCTTTCAGCTAACTTCACAGCTTTCGTTCCGAAATTCTACAATCGTAACTTGATACCGGTCAAAGAATACATATTTTGTACATACTGAAAATACCGGTACTGTAATTCCGGTAGTAGTAATTTGTATAAGCCGCGCCATTAAAGAAACGAATCTAAAATGGCGGAAATTATCATTCCCCCTCACTCGCACGCTAACGGCTAAAGACAGGAATATCGTGCGCGCGATTTATGCGCGTATTTTGAATTCGCGCGATGCTTGTGGATGCGATGTATAATAATGGCACCTAGTATCTCGCTAGTTTCGCGGCAAATACGCCTCTTCTGGACAAGGTCTAAAACGCGGAGTGTGCCAGGCCTGATAAACAAAGAAGGAGGGACAGGCGTTCCAGTAGCAGAACTATTCGAATTGCTAGCTCTGACGTCACGCGAGAAGAGAGATAAATGTGTCACAAGCCAACGCTTGGGCCGATTATGCCTCTCTATTGCTTGTTCCGAGCTCTCGCTTGCACGCTCAGGCTCAGGCGGAACTTGACACTTTCGTGCGCGCAGCCGCTTCTCATCGATTTATAAGACGTTATCACGTCAAAAATATAAATATCCTCAAAATTTCACCTATATTTTTTATTGCACTAGGTACCTATGTTGTACCTATTTGTCCTTCGGCATACAACGTGGGGTATTTTTAACCCCAGCTCGAGAAAAATACGTCGATTTATGAGTAATAATCGAGCAATAACATTGAAATTCCCAGTAGCTGGGCGTTAAGCGTTGCCGGGTCGACTCGTGACCTTGGGTCTGTGCTGCGTGGACCGCGATCGTGTGTGCACGTGCATATAGCGGGTCCCGGGTGTTTTTAACCCCACATTGTATGGGATGGTGTAAAAAAAACTGTACTGAATTATATAACGAATGATCTTGCTAGAATAGACAAACTTAATTATTTTTATTTTTTTATAATGTTAAATATTTCTAGTTTTATAATATTGGCTTAGACCAAAACTTCCTATAAACATAAAGTCCCACGTTATTTTTTTTTAGATTTAAGGAAAATTCGTTGAATTTTAGAAGTACTTTTGCATTTTGTGTTTTTTTTTATGATTAAAGTTTATTTTTTTAATTCTATTGGGTTTTAATTATTACTTCATAACTTAATAAGCCAAAAACCGTATCTAAGCCGTTGTATTTAAATAATACCCTTAATAGATAGATATTTACTAAGGGGTTATTTTAACCCCACGTTGTACGGGGAAGGATTATTTTTCACCTTGTATGCCGAAGGTTATGTCTGTCTCTTTGAACCCGCATAACCAGAAAGTTTATAATTATGATTTCAGTCTTCCTACTTCGAACTGATTTGAGTTTAATTTTATGAGATTAGTCTATGGATTAGTTGGAATCGGTCAATTTGTTTGAAACAAAATAAATTAACGTTTAAAAAATGCAAGTTTTAACCTAAAAATACATAGGTACACTGCAAGTTAAATAAAAACTTGTAAAAAACGACACTATTTTTCACTCATAGGAAAATGTTTTACTTTTAATTAATCTATTCCCCTAGCTACGTTATTAAAACTATCCACGGCCCGACCCTTTTCACTTTTCAGTTTACTTTAAATCTTTGATTATCCCTCGCCGAGGTTGCGTAGAAGGTTATCAGCGAGGGCTAATTTAATTCATTAAACTGCCCTATCGTGTCCCTTCGTACAATGTGTAAACCGAGTCTTTGTGAAGTTATTTTAAGGAATAAAATTATATTTAATATGTTACACAACACATAATTTTATTCCAAAAATCAACATATTTATTATTTAGATAAAATATCATACAAACATTTTGTTTTGTATGATAGTAAAGGTATTCTGTGAAGCGCTCATAGCCCGGCGGTTTGCGTCGATCCTAAGTGATCGACAAAGTTAAGCACCAGCGGGCACGGTCGGTAGTTGGATGGGAGACTGCTAGTGGCAAAAAATTCTTGAGCGTTTTCGTGCTTCGGAGGGCACGTAAAGCTGTCGCTCCCGGTTGTTATCGGGCGGTTTGAAAACTTCCGACACTCGGGTTGGCCACTAACCCGTCCACCAATCCGCACTGGAGCAGCGTGTTGTAGTATGCTCTAGGCCTCCTCAAGAGAGAGACTCGTGCCCAGTAGTGGGCCATGAATGGGTTGAAGCCAGCCAAAGTTATTCTGTTGGATTTAGATTCATCCTCAGAGAGTGTTCACCACTATTGGGCCATTCACCCAGCTGGTTACATACGGGCAGACAGATTTCATCTTCAATTTAATCTGGTATGCATCTTGTATCAACCAAAAATGTTACCAATTCTAAAATTCCTACCATCAGTTAACGCACAGAACATCTAATAATTAGTTAGATGTTCTGTGAGTTAACGTCATCAATTCTGTTAGGTTACATCTATGGCCGTAGCGTTATTTGTGGAGCTATGTAACAAACGAGCAGTCTAACTACTGGATTGTAAGTGGTCCTTCGTCATGGACATCAGTAACACCAAGGGACCGCGGATTGTTGCAAAGTAGACTAAATACTGACTTAATTTAGTAACACCAAGGCTAGATAGGTACTACGTTTCCAACCGAAAAACAATCGAGGATCCGCATTATTACCAGCTCTTTTACACTGCAAATGAAACACGTAGGTAGGTTATACACATCGACGTGATAGGTAAATTCCAACTGGAGTCCCTCCTGTTACCTCGACCTCGTCCTTACCTTAATCACCTACTACCACCACGGTATCTTTACCGTGTCCTAACTTAAAAACCTAATCGTTACCTTATTCAGTAGGGTACACCGTGCATCATAAGCACAGTTGATGGTGGCTTGGAGTCAAAATGGATTTAGCTTCATATACCCCAAAAATAATGTTAGTAAATCATTCAAAAATAAAAACAAAACTACTGTTAGGAAAACACTGCGTCTTTAAAAGAGCCTTTAAAGGGACTCCGTAATTAAATTAAATTGGTTCGTTAGTGGAACTTCCTCCTCTTTACGATTTACGTGAGGTTTTAATTAAAGGAAAGGAAATAATAATCCCATAACTAGTTAATGTTATTTAGTTCGGTGCTTTCTGCAAAACTTTTACACTCAGTCGCATGGTAACTATGGTATGTTTAACATCCATTTAAGCGATACTTACCCAGATACTTAATCCCCGTAAAAGAGATTTACTCCTTTGATAATTTGTACCCATCTACATTGTAGTTACTCATTCAACCTGGACACATTTTTTTTATTACGTAGTTTATAAACTATGCTGGGTGACTTATCTTAGTGATTCTATTTCTGATGATTCATAAATAAAATGAATTAAAACCCCTTTCAGCAAAGGAAAACATTGTAAGGAAATTTTCCCCTTTACCTGATTAGCGTGTAAATATGTGAAGAATCCAACGGCAAGGTAAACAGTCATAATCGAATAATTTCGGATTTCCTTTATCACGGGTGGCATGGACAAAACAAGTTAAATAATATTTCAATCGTTCAAGAACTGATAACAATCATTATGTCTCTCATATTGTGTTTTTATTTTATTTTATTTATTTACATAAATGGCTGTCTCGGCACTGCTATCCCCGGAACTTCTCCTCCAGGGCCGGCGTGGCATTGACGATTCCTCTGGTATTGCTCATCGTCCATAGGCGACGGTGACCACTTACCATCAGGTGGCCCGTCTGCTTTGTCGTCAGCCCTTCAGGCTATGTCAAAACATTCACAGCACTTAGCTGCAACAACTGGAAATTGTCCATTTTGTAATTTTACTCCTATTTTGGAATTAGAATTTTCTTGTACACGGGGTGTCCAGTACCTTTCTTTCCTTTCCCATATCGACATTTTGCATATCGACAAAAGAGCGCATGTACATTAACAGACTTGTTACCATAGAGTACGGAAATAGAAAAACGCTAGATATAATATACCTATCCCATCCCATTTGAGTCCGGTTTGGACGGCTTTTTTTTCAAAATGAGTTATTTAGAACCAGTTATTAAGAAAAAAGTTTAATAACTACGAAGTTAGTAAGGTTGCAGAAACAGGATATAACCATAAAATATTTCTCGTTAACCTTGCGAATCAATAAAAACATAAAATGATATAATAATATCTTTTCTAAGAAAACATCGATTCGTAATTTTATGCTGCATTTAATATCAATTTACATAAATACAATCAATTATTAAAATTTTTGATAAATTACATAATTATGTTAAATATTACATTACATCTAGGTACATAGGTATATTTTGATCAGTAGAAAAAAAAAGCTTACATAAGCTACTTATGAAAAGTGAGTTTTCCTACACTTTATTATAATTGCTATTGATAAAACAGAAGCCGTTAAGTCTACTCCAGGAACAATTTTTTCAGTTCAATAATCCAGTTCGATTAAAACTAGAAGAAACATAAGAGTCTGGACACTGATTACAATGATTGATTAATATATGATTATAATTCATTGGTGACAAACGGGTAAACAGGTTTTCAGAACTTGAAATATTTTTTCATATTGCTGTTTTTGATGGTTTTTTATGATATCGTCATTTTTCCATTAATCCAGTAAAAAAGTGTCTATGCTTTTTCCAATTTTATTTATTGCCATGTCTTTTATGCATTATAATAATTATTCTTATTCACGAATTTTATCATGAAATCTGAAAGGAAAAAAAAGTATAAGTACAAGTACATAATAAATATTATCTTTGTTAATTAATTACACACTAACAATAATAGGTCAAATAGAGTTTAGATCTTTTATTGGATAGGCGAATTGCCTTAGAATTAAAAGCAAGTAAGTATCAACTTTGTCTGGTTTGTACCTTTTTTTACAAAAATGTATAAGTTCAAGCTCTAGCTAGATTCTAAAATGTGCAGGAGCGTAAAATGTTTGAGGTATACGTGATATAAATTTAAGTCATAAATTTTGAGCTCGGATAGATTCTATGCATACAAACAGAGGGGCCGATTGGGATCTTTTATTACTGACTAAATTGAAGTTCCCGCTTGTACATTTTCGTGCTTATTTATTCTCTAACAATGTAAGTAATGCATCTGTAGACCAAGTCGATGACAGTTGAAATACGAAGGATACGAAAAAATGACACTGTCTAGGGCAATGAACGAATGTATTTTAGAATATTAATTTAGTTCATTGGTCTAGGGGAAAAATAAAGAGCTCAGAGCAAGTAGTTATGCAGTTATTTACCTGATTATGCACATCTTATCCCGTTAAGGAATGAAGTTCGTCGTCTCCTAAATCAGAAAACACGTTAATGTCCGTCTTCGAGGTTCCCCCCTCTTTATTGTTGAAGTCTATAATATATTCCAAGTTCGACACGAAGTTCTTGTAATGATCCTTATAATCCTTTGCGTCTTTATATTGTTTATTATAAGTTTTAATGAATTGTTCAAAAAGTTTAGGGGCGTCTTTTATGTTATATTCTGGCACGTCGTCATCCTCTTCTTCTTCTTCATTGATTGCGTCTTGATATCCTCTGGCTTGACTTCCAATGGAATCTTCGTAGTCATAATCGTCTTTGTATTCCAAATTAGATGCTGCATTTATTAAAGTCAGCGTTGCCACAATTATAAAGAATCGCTTCATGATACACACGGCTCTAGACTACCAAGAACAAGACGCGTCTGTGTATGATGAAAGAATAGCAACGTCCTCGAGAACTTGTTTAGACCAGAAGTCATACCTGTTTTTGTTGTAAATTGTAGTAAAAAATTGATTCGAGGGAAGGTATTCGCACAACATATTTTAATTTTGTTATTTTTGTTAACATTTTTACATAGGTACACGTCTGGTTAATGACTTTAGTTTTCGAGACGACATCAATGTCATCTGTTGCATGAGGAAACACTAAAGGTAATTTATTTTACATATTAAACACAAAGCAGTACGGCCAATTTTAATCGAATCGGATGTGTTGTTAAAATGTCAAGATTTCTATAATTATTGTATATTATGTAAATCTAATGTTAACACAGATAGGTGATTCAATTTACAAAGTCCCGGATAGTCTTTAAGTTAGTTTTTAGAAAAATGTTCTTAAAATATTAAAGTTGTCTTTAGCTTAGTTCATACGCCATAAGAGCTGAATTATTAACCTATGTTTCCTTCTCCATTCCCCGCGACTACTATCTACTTTCATAATAGGACGAGCGTCTACTTTAATATGTTACGTAAGTTCTTAGTTATCTACTGACCTGCTTAGGTATATTACTAACGTATTATTCATAAACTATACCTAATATAATATCAGCTGGAGTATAGGTACATTGTTTTCTTACACGAGACATAATATCCTACACCAGTAACTATCATTAAAACCGCCAATTAAAGCGTCAGTACAGGCGCACCAAGTAGTAGGTATTTAGTAGATATGTACATATCTTGCTTATTAAAGCAGAGCAATGTTTAATTGAGGCAATTTGACTGATCCAAATGAAACAGTTAATCTCGGAAGCGGCGAGTCAACAGGCTATATCTTTTTAATTTACAAAGGAAACATTTTTAATTTAGGTTCTTCGGAGGGAGGACGGACGACAGCGACGCGATAAGGAGACAAAGGTTTATCAGTCCGCGACCGTAGGCACGTACCGTAACCCGTTGAATTACGTCACGCCAAGGCTCTTGGCTCCTGCTTATCTGTCAACAAAGTAGGTATACCTATGAAGGTAAGAAAGGCAACTGAAAACAGCCTGAGATGCTTTCATAGGCTCGAGATAAGCTTGTGTAAAGATAACGCCTGGAGAGACGGCTTCGCGGAGTTTGCCGTTAAATTTTCGACAGGGTTAGTAAGATACAAATCTACTTTTGTTTATGTTGTGAAATGGGGACGAAGTTTTCATGGGGTCATCTCTGAATGTATTTTGGTTAATGTTGCTTTTGTTTTCTTTACAGTAATAAAATTAATGTTTAGGGCTTAGGTATTTGATAATCTTTAGTAATAAGCTTTTGAATTAAGTTACTGAATTGAATAGCGCTACTTGTCCTCAGAAGTTTTAACGCATTTGTCGACTATTTATATAAAACACGATAAAAGTTATAACGTATTTATTAAAAAATAGTAACTGGGAGTTTTAAACTAAAAGTAGCACTAATAAAACAAGAAAAGTTTTGATCCAGTCTGATAGCTGCTAAACTTCAAAGACTCATTCACCCATTATTTCTTGCGGTAAGGCAATGTGTTTAAATAATTTATTCTCATAAAGACAACAGTCACTTACACGAGAACTTAATCTAGCATGTTGTTTTGAAACGTATTAGGTATGTAAACAATGTAAAGAAGATTGTCTGTAAATTTCATAAAAATCAGTGCAATAGTTTATGGATTTTTTTTATATTATAATATGGTCGACGAACAAGCAAAGGAGACCGTATAGTACCGTTGTAATTCGTCATCGTTAGTGGGCAAAAATACACGTATCTATTGTTATATCCTTGCTGCGAGTAAACATACTGACATTGCCATATATACAGCTACTACGCATCCTTTGTGTAAGATTAGCTTTGTAGTCTAAAACTACTATCGTAAACTAGGCCACCTACTCAGAAAGTCCATTCCGAAAGTAGGTATACGTCCTCTGAGTTTAGCTGCGAAAGTGAAAGTTCCGTGTATGTAAATATGACTCTCAAGAGAGACGACATCAGTATCCATACTATCCATCTATGATATAAGTTGAATAGTAAACTAGCTGTACTCCGAAACACCCGTAGATTAAGTGTCGTTTCAACGTTACGTCGGGGGCGTCTAAAATTATATCAATTCGGTTTATTTGAAAGAATCCGTGGAAGGTCGTCAGCAAAGTGAAATAAGTGTTCTTAAGAAGCTAAATTTATTAAAGTTAATCGTTAATGATTGAGTGTATTAAGTAGTTCTGAAAGCGATGGGTAGTATGGCTGACCGTTCACTAGCGGTAAATTTTCTTATCTGCGCTTAAAATGCATAATTTAATAATCTTCACATAATAGGAATATCTACAGCATTTATAAATACATAATATAAGTTAGGCTTACTACATTTTTCTCAATACAGCTAAATTAGCAAATATCGGGAGATAAAAGTAACATAGTTACATAGATTGTAGGGATGCGCGTCAGCCGGTTGTCTAAATGAGCCGAATTATCTGCGACTTAAACACGGACACGGGTTGTATCGACTTGCCTTCTGAAGATGTGATTAAGTAACTGATACATACATAATATATCATTCTATGTGTAGACTGTCTTGCACACTGTCTTGGCTTGTTATGTACTAAGAAATAATTTGTAGGATTTCAGGTGGGTTGGAAGATTTTTGTTTCATTTAAAAGAGCTTCCAGATTAATCCCATATTTATTTTTCCTTTTTTCTGATGGGGCGTCCATGAGGTATTGAGGGAACTCCATAAATATTATAGGAGTACCTACAAGCCGATTTTGATATAGGTTTTTCAAAGACTGTTTCCCTTAAGTCACTTATTTTAAGTATTAAAATTCATGGAAACACAGGCTTTTCCAGTTTTATAATAATTGTCTATTCATATGACACGAACAAATGCTCTGTCTAACGCGAAATATTTAATGACCTTCGGATATTCGCCATCATAGCACACCGGATAACGTGTTCCTTCTGCGTCGTGGAAAATAAATTATGCTAGCCCTCTTTTCATACATATAATATCCATTGCTATATCTAAGAGTTCAGAATGACGTTGACATACTTAAACTTTCGCACTGAATACACAAATTGTTATAAACCCTTTTCCTTAAACTTCTCCCGTATCTTCAAACTTGGAACTTTGTGCGTCATTCAAACCCTGGATCCCATAACGATTGGCAAACGAATTTACAAACAATGCCCTTTCTCTATAGGTATATCGTATATCTATAGAAATACATATAAAAAGAAATTTAAGTAGGAATTTTGACGCAATTGTGTTTTATCATAAAATTGCGAAAAATCATGGTCGTTTTTATAAAAAAACACATTGAAGATTGTACTCGAAAATACTTAAACAGAGAAGTATCTTATTATGTATTGCGATTGAGATATTAATTGTCAAGAAAGTACCTAATATTCAGTAAATAAGATGAAAACTTGCGTTTTCCAACTGCTACTTATAACTGGCAGTAATTTGAAAATTTAAGTCCAAAATAAAGAGAGATATTAAGTATAATACCTTTTATGCATTTCCTAACTACATAATAATAAGATATTTCTGAATTGTGTGTACGTTGTTTAAGTCTGCGGGTTTTCAGACCTAACATCCTATCTAAGGTTCATAGTCTAAGCAATAAGTTCAAAATGGTGAAAAATAGACATACTGCTCTTAAACGCTTACGTGCGAAAGCTCATTCTGTTCGGAATGATGTCTAGAAAAATGTTTCGGAAGCGTTTACCTAATTTTAATTAACTTTACGAAAAATTAACTACAGGAGCAAATGTTTTGAAGTGTTCCGAATACACCATATTTTTTGTATTTTTTTTAAATTAATTATACCTTAAAAAAATTATTGAGTGTTATGTACTCGGTTTTGACGCCGCGCGTGCAACATAAAAGTGCCGCGTGGAGGCCCATTTTCAGCGTTAAATTAAAATTATAAATAATGGAGATGAGTTCCGGGGGTTGTGAGTTATTTTTTGGAAATTTTCTCTTCTTTAGGAATCTTACGTATTTTAAAATTTCTTAATTATTAATAGTTTTGGAGTAATTAACAAAAAACAAAATACCTTTTTTCTTCAACTTTATTTTGTTAATAACTTTTGCAATTTTTTACGTCTAGTAAACGCTTCCGAAAAATGTTTCTAGACTGATGTCTAGAAAAACAGAATAAGATAGGTATCCAATGTATTTTTAAAAGCAGTATCTCTATTTTTCACCATTTTATACTTATTACTTAGACTATCAGTCAAAACGTTCAGGGATTATACCTAGTGGGTTTCTCAACTTAAAATAATATACTTTTTATTCTAAGAAAGGTTTGTCTACACTTGCCAGTTTCTTATAAGACAGCTTCTTTTCAGTTTCTTATAAGTCTCGTTTATGTGTACTATTTAGGAATACTGCTTAGTCGGTCATACAATGAAATATCCCAAGTATACAAGTTAGTTATACATGTCACAACTTCCAGTTTAGAACAAAGTTTAAATTGAGTGTCAAAATTGTCCTTTATAAACGTTTTATAAACAATTGATAAGGGTTTAGTGTGTGATGTAGATATCTTTAGCTCTACAATAAACTTAGCTAAGCAAGTTTTAGCAAGCTAAGCTTAACTTTAAGTAAGACAGATTGTTTTGTCGGTTACGAAGTTTCTTGACCTATTACTTGAGAAGTACCATCTCCTAAATCTCCTTTTGAAGTGATAGTCATTAAATATTTATGTGATGAGTGTTATCATTGTTTTAGGACGAAGTTTAGTAATCGTTGTGATTCTGTAACTGAACGCAGAAGGGACTTTTAATGTTGACTATGTTAAAAGTTCTACTAAGCTGTATTTCAATCACTTTAATCAACGATATTAAAGCATTGATTTAGAATTTTAGACGAACACGAATACCATTTTCAAATTTACTATTGTTCACCTACTCTCAAGAAACTGTCTCAAATGACACTGGCAACACCTCGATATATCGGTAGTCTATCCAGCACCTTGAAGCGAATTTCGTACTGCCCAGTTCTTGACAGAATCAAAGGCTTTCTCTTAGTCCATATAGGCAACACATAATGGCACATTATATTGCTTGGTCTTCTGTGTAATCTGCGGCAGTGTGTGTTGGTCTACAGCAACAGCGTGCGTTTTCGTAATCCCGCTTGTTCGGAAGTCTAGAAGTCGTCTAGCCTGCGTGCAATGCGATTTATGAGACCCCTCGAAAATAGCTTATAGACCTGTCTCAGAAGTGCAATTAGCTACAGGCTCTTCAAAACGGCTTTATTGCCCTTCTTAAAGAACAGAGTCACCACACTTTTGCTCCATGCTCCCGGGGTAATTCCAGTATTGATGACGGTATCAAACAGTTTCTGTAGCGCCACTAGCTGGTGCAATGCATTGCTGGCCAAAAAGGACAGTAGAAAATAAAAAAAAGTAGGTGAGGTAGGCAAAATTGTATCCAAAGTTTATTGTTTATTACATTGGTCGCTAAATTATTACCAAAAATCCCCTCCGGATTTGTACGTATACCTCACGTACCCCTGATTCACCCACAAACTCGGTGTCGTTACTTATCTCACCCGTAAACATGTTACGGGGACAAGATTGCCTTAATTTTGGCGATTAGTCAACTAAAGCGATAATAATTATTTGTACACAGTACAGCTACAGTGACTAAAGTTCTAACTTTAAGCGACAGCATGGGTACTAATCTCCGTGTGAAAATTGCTTACTAGACTAGGCGATAATTCCTTGTCAACTTCCATGGGCAACTGTAGCCACTTACCATCAGGTGGATCGAGGTACATCATAAAAATACTTTTATTAATTTTAAGAACATGTTGTCTTTTTGGGTAGGAGGGAGGTGCAAAACGGGTCTGAAGGTATCCTAAATTGTGCTTGCGGATTTTGTCAAAGTAGACTAACTCAATAACGATGGATTCCGCAAAGTAACGCCTGATACTATTAACTATATGAGGCTGACATAGCAAATGAACTCATACGTAAAAGGACTTCTTTTCGGTCGTGAAAATTCAGCGATTTCGGAAGGAGTTGTCTAGAGTCATGTCACGGACGATTGGGTGATCATGAATGACGTGATTACGTATTCAGGAGCAGGGCCGTGCCTGGGTATATGGCCGCCTGCGTGCCAGTCTGTATGGCCGCCCCCAGGATAACATTAAAAAAAACTACTTTAATTTTTAATGTTTATTATTTTACACAGGGCATCAAACCGGGAAAAAAATCAGTTTTTGGTTAACCGAAATCGAGAACGAAAAAAAATATTGGTTTTGTTCCCAAAACCGGTTTCTGAAAAGAAAAACCGGCTAAAAACCGGTTTTATGAGATTTATATGCCAATATGGCGGCAGATTTAATGTAGAAACGAGATACAAAATACAAACTATGCCCTAGAGCGATAAAGACGAGTATATTTAACGTTGTCCGACCGCGGGGCGCCGCGAGGACGATGTTAACCACTACTACCAATACTACAACGACCTAATCAGTTTTTATACATTTCTTATTTCTGAGAAACTCTTTTTAGATAGATTAGATTAGAGAAACTGTTTTTACTTCGTATCTTAATGAAAACAAACCGATTGTATTTTTGCCCAGTAAACAACTTGTAACGATTTGGCCGCCTCTTAATTTCGGCCGCCTGCGTGCGGTGCACGCAATGAACGCCCGTCAGGCACGGCCCTGTTCAGGAGACTACACTCCCGCTAACGAGAACACGAGATAAGTTTACAAACGTCCTAGTTTATTACGAAGGTGTTCAGTTGTATCGATTATTTCGACAGTTATTGGTGCCTATGTTTTAGCTCGATGGTGGAAACTATTTATTGGGTTCACTAACGGCGAGCTTGGTAGTAATTGGCTGGGTGACCGTTTGTAGCAATTTATTACGGGTTTCGGAGGGCAGGCAACATTTCCTTGGTTTTTAAATTGATAGAAGAGTATAGTTACAACATTTAACGATGCCCGTATCTTTGCAAGCCATAGGATACTAAAGGGATTGAGTAAATTTGAGATTATAAATTAATGTTTAATATTACTTGAAAAGAACTTTAATCTCTTGTACAGTGACAGGGTTAAGGAGACTCGCAAACTTCTGAGATATAATTGTAAAATTAATTATTGTAAAATTGAATTGAACTGAAAAACACTTCATTGCACTCACAAAAAATATGGTGCAAAAGGCGGGCTTAATGCTAACACAGCATTTTCTTCCAACCAACCAGCGGCGATGAGGAAATATGTAAAAAAAATATTGTATATTAAACTATATTATACCTAATCTAATTTAGTATTAGAAGATTAGTCTAGACGTAATATCTAATCTAAATAGTCTCGGTATTTCTTTTAACTACGTGGATGGACAACTGCTATTTCTTACACTGTGGTATTAATAACAATGTTATGTGGATATCGACCGATATACCCTCTCGTTCGAGTATGTCTGGCAAAATTTAACGAGAGATTGCCTTAAAAGGATTTTCTTTCATTTCAAGAATATTTCCATACTAATCATACTTGTCAGATACAGACATTTGCATAACAAAGAAAAAGGTATTAGGGGAAATACCCCTATCGTATACTTGTCGTAATTTGTTTTTGTCGAAGGATTTGTCGGTCAATTTTGTGTCTGCATCTTCCTTTAGTAGGGTTCTAATAAAGGTATTAATTTGCATAAAAGAAGTTTCCGCCTGATTTCCTTATAGATATAGCGCAATAGTTTTCAGGATCTGCCGTGCGAATGGTCCTGGGTTAGACAGATAGAATGTTTTTTATTTTAGCTTTAGGTGATTATTGTCTTGTGTTTATGTGTTATCCATGACTTATTGTTGTTTATTACAAAATTTCAGTGTTCTCTATCTATTAATGTTTGTGGCAATTATAAACTGGACTCTAGACGACTCGTGTTGTAGAATGAAAGCACTGGGATATTTTCACTCATTTATTCTTTTGTGCTTAAATCGCCATTTCACAAAGGTGTCTAATTCAAGAGGAGAAGAAATGGCGAAAGAAACTCCTCGACACATCTTTTAAAATAAAGTATGTTACAATTAATTTTTGCTTAAACAATTCTAGACTTAAACTATCTGTATTTCTACAATTTAGAATGATTACAAAATATCCGTATTACTCTTTTCCCAGTCTAAGACAGAAATGCTCTCTTGGGCCGCTCTCCAGACCGACCAACATGGTCCCTTATTATTGTTTTTTCTGTAACTCTCATATTTCATTCAACTCGAAACCAGAAAATATGACGTGTCGACAGGCACCGGAGCCGCGGAGTCAAGTGAATTCCCGAAATAATGTCTCGTTGTTGAAAATAAAGATGGTAATTAATTTTAAACCCTAACAATCGACCATCCTGACAACGTATGCGTCCCCGCATACGACACCAGGTGGTAACCCTAACAATCGGCATGTTGGTCAGTGGTTATATTCACACAATTACTTAACAACTACTATTATACAATACTACAACTTGTCAAAAACTACAGCAATACTACAGCAAAATTTCAAAATCATTAATTGAGTATTTTTTATATTATGACACTTATTGCTTTTATGTCTATAGATATTCCAATACATTGTTTTTATGTCGTAACCAAACAAAAACAAAACATCATTATGTTCGAAATAGGTAGTCAAGCTAAATAAAGAACTTTGCAAATTGCTTACAATTCAGGTACAGTAAATAATTGAAAACCAATAGACAATTTGTCTAGACACTTGACTTCGTTGACTAGGCAATTGTTTTTACTAGACAATTAACAATCTTTCATAAGGTAGGTACTTAAATACAAATCTTTTATCACCTACCACTGACCGACAGGCGGTGTGGAGCTTCCTAAGCAAACCTTCGCTACTAACCGACACAAACGGTGTGGAGCTTTTATAAAAAGTCTCTTTATCGAATTAGTACTTATATGCATTTACATCTTATGAATATGAAAAATTATTAAAGTATAAAACATAAGTATTTGTGCCTATTGAAATTCTTTTTAACATAAAATCAATGTAAATGTCAACATCATTAACAATATCCTTCATCTTTTACTATTGATACTGAGGTATTAACTGTTGCATTAGTTGTTGTATGATATTAGTTAAGAATTCCAGCTGTTATACATTAAAGTTCGAACGATCGAGTCGACATTCAATCAGCAAATCACTAACTTTAACAGAGCACACTACTGGCCGATGGTATGCAGTAGGGCTACGTTGCTGGGCTTTGATGTATCAGCATGAACCATAATAATCACCAAGTTCAATCATCAATACACCAACTCAACGAGTTGATACCACCACTGGCCACCATAAGACGATCGATTACTTATGGCATACGGCACTGTGTCATCCGCACTAGCATCCGACGTATCAAGAAAAGCACCGATTGATTCGATACAATGCGTGACCGACGACATACTATTGCGAAACTTCGACTAATAATTTCCTTCACTGTCCAACATAAGACGATCGATTACTTATGTCGGAGCAATATCGACACTGTCTGAACTGGCGCATCGATATATCGATTCGATGTGCAATACTTGCTGATGGAAAAGAATGAAACATTAAGATTATACTAATATCATACAAATAAAAACTGAGTGACTACTGTTAAATATACTGAAGTAGGTACTTTTGTATAAATTGTGTTCAATCATATGTTTTCATCGATCTCATTAATTTCACAATAAATTATTTAAGTTACATTAAATAAAATCGAAACTGTTTAATGAACATAAGAAGCAAACCAGTAACAATAATTTACCTCTAGATCTCATAGAATAATTATTATAGTATGTGAATTTTTCACATAAGTTCTCAAAGAATTAATCGCTATCACAGAAAACATCATGTTCATCAATCATCATCCTATTCTTACTATATGATATAAATGTGAAGGTTTGTACACGGGCTTTTGTTAATCTTTCATACAGAACTTACAGAACGGATGTACTTATTATTCTGGAAAAATGCAGGCAAAGCCGCGTGCACAGCGCTAGTGTACTTCTAAAGCAGTTACATACGTCGTACGCATCCATGGTCTCATTCGATCAAAAACAAAACTGACTCGTAATCTGAAAATTAATCAGAAATATCTCTATAGTTACATGTTAAAAGTGCATAACACACAGGTATACAATGTCGTTTCATCATGTTTATCTCAATTGACAAATAAGTATCTAGTTAAGTAGTTTAACTATAGTTAGTTTAACTATACAAAGTTGTCAACCTTTTGCTTTGCCCATCACTGGCTTAACTAATCAACATTATTTTAATTTATTTAACATCTTATTAAAAATGTTTGTTAATTATAAATCTGCTAGTCCCTCCACACAAAGACGAGCGATTATCTAAGGTTAAAATTCTACTATTGTCCTGCTGTTAAAGTAGGCCTTAATTTAATATAAGCTTAACTCGAACTTCTAACTGTTATTTATTGTGTTGTTTATTTAAAATGTTGATTGCACACCAAAACAGAAATTTATAAAAGTTACACTATTAATCGATAATCACAATACAACGGGCAGCCTTGTCGTTTACCTAAATCTATACATTACTTTTACTTTAAGTAAATGAAACTACTATTACAGAAAACCCTTCTGCGGTCAAAACTCGAGTATAACTGTACGCGGTACGTGTCAAATTCAACTCGAATTGAGGCTGATAATCAACTGATAATGAATTTAACTGTGCCAAACTTCACACTTCTCCGTCCACGTAATTGGGATGTTGACTAATTTTAGGAAAAAATATTATAAAAAATATCTTCAATTTAAAAACAAAAATTGATAAATAAAAATAATTATCAAATTTCCCACCAAAACGTCACGTAACGTCACTAAACTATATTCAATACTATCGGTCTACTGAAGTTTGTTGAACTTCCATTAAAATAAGTACAATAAGATTACGTGGCACTGGGTACTATTTTTAACATTTTAAATTAATTATATTAATTTATTGGGAATTTGGGATTGATTACGACAAAATAATAATATTATAGGTTTTTGAATGTTTCCCTTGATACTTTTAAACATCAATTTAAATTAATTTATAGTAAGTGTCAACATTCCTATTTAATTGTCGTAAAGGATTTCCGTTCACGTATTAATATTAAAACTATAACTGATCAACATTAACCCTCTGCGACTGACGTGATAGTCCAGAATGTGAAATACTTATTTAAATTATCAAACTATTTCTGGTGTATTTATCAATTCAATAAAGTTCATAATAATTACGAAATTATTTTGTTATACTTTTTTTTTGTTGTTCATCGGTTTATATATTTATCTGTGCCTTAATTATTGTTTCCTGATAATTTCAGAGAAGTTTCAACAGACTTGTTCGCTTTATCTAATTTATAAAAATCTCGTGTCATGGTGTTTGTAGTCGTACTCCTTTGAAACGTCTCGACCAAGTTTTTTTTTTGTGTATATTTTGTAGATATCAGAATAGGTCGTAAAATATATTTTATGCCACTAGGTAATCACGGTAGCTAAGAGTGACTTAAACTTACTTTTATTTCAGTCGGATCACAGTTTAAGAATCTCGTTTAAACATTATTTTCTGGTATGGATGCTGGCTTTAACGAAAAGAATGACGGCGGATTATTAGTCATTTTTAAGTAGAGCAATAACTTAGTACGAAAATATTATTGTATTTGACCTTGAATCAAGCAGTGTTATCGAATGGGTACGTGTCCGAGATTCATTATAATAATTTACAAAGAGTAATTTAACTCTTTACTCTCAGAGTTGCCAATTTAGCCCTTTCGGGCTAGCCCCGATAGATCTAGATCTAGCCCTTTTTGCGATTTTTCAGCCCTTCAAATAATTATTTAGCACCTAGCCCAATTTATAGCTCCAAAATCATTTTCCACCATCTTGAAAAAAAGGATAAATTCAGGTTTTTGATGAACTTTTACATGCAATTGATCAAAAAAACCAATTTAGGTAGTGAAAAATATCGAAATAATGACCATTATCATACTTGTAGAGCGTCTTAAGACCTTTTTTTTTACGCTCACCTCTATTATTAAACAATAGCCCCTATTTTCAATGTATTAGACGAATCTAGCTCTGTTTAGCCCGAGAACTTGATACCGAGTTGGCAACTCTGCTCTCTATAAATCATCAAACAGAAAATAAGAAATCGGTACTTGATAGGTATATCATATATCATATAAATAGATGACCACTTAATGCAAGTTTGTACGATAGGATAATCATGCACAATTTTGCCACCACCAGTACCAACGCTATCATGAAAATATTTCTTCATTCAACCATCAAACATCGAACTTTACCTTTATTACAAATTCATATTCCTACTATTAAATGACCAAATGTTGTTCAATTATTTATTTTTATCTATTTACGAATATAAATCAGTTTACTGAGTAACAAAGAACTTTATTTATGTAAGTAACTGTTCAACTCCGTCTTCTATTGTAAAATTTATAGGAAAAACTTACACATTGTTATCATTATTAAAAGTAACTAACCCACTAAGTACATGGGTTTCTCCGGAAAACAACTATTAACGTTTTTATTTTTGTAAAGTCGTTAAAATAAGTGTAACTTGTTCATATCCACTTACATTCCACTTACAAGCTCACATGTCATATAAACAAAATAAGTTATTGGCCTATTGAGTTCGAAAGTTTTGAATTTTGCTCGCAGCCACCCACTTAAACCACTTGACAATAAATGTAGTGTTTAGAATTCGTGCATGCTCTTTTAGTGTAGTTTATAGTTAAGTTTAATATTTAAAACTAGTTGACCCGATGGACGTCTTCTTTTGTTTTATTCTTCTCTAGTATGTACATAATTTACTATTATGATCATAAATAACATCGAACCTATGACAACAATCCAAAAGCGCCAGTCACCTCATCTTAACACTATTTTATTAAAAGTCAAGAAATATCAAGTCATTATTTGAAAAAGCACCAGAATAATCGGCGTCGAAATTTCAAAATGGGTCATTTGACCCCTGTCCGTCTTTCTAGTGTTAAATGAGTCATTTTTTTAATTTTACGTACGAAAATACAACAAAACGACGAAACCCTAATAGTCGTGCGTCCGTTCGTCTTTTCCTCTGCCGCAGCCAATTTGCTGCGAAACTACTGAGGCTAGAATTTAAAAAGAAATAATAATTCTTTACTTAATTATTACAGGTAAACTCATATGAAGTGTATGGTCATGAAAGAAAAAGGTAATTTATCCCTCGATCGTAGATGATCAACGTGCGGAAACAACTCCACTCGAGTTTAACTCAAACTTTTGCGGTTTGCTCGTTAGTTTGTTAGCATGTATCTAAAATATTCTATGAGTCGAATCTGTCAAACTTAATTAGACTTATTTCAAGTTATCCTAAGCAGATATACTCGTAATTTCAGATAATATTTTAGTTCTGGTTGCAATGCTCTTTTTTGTAATAAGCATGACGTCATACTAGACTCAGGCTTGGCTCCAGAAAAAGTAACTTTTTCACGATCAACAGCTCAGTCACTAATCTTTGCTTGCATTCATTTAAAATGGAGAGAATTACATGACCTTGTTAATATTGTCCAGCGTAGATTTTACAACTCTCGATATTGGTCCAATAGTCCGGTCAACTGCGTTCTGCGCTGATTGCTGATGCTCATTGTTCCTTGGCGTGTACGTCAGCTAGTTCTTCACGTTGAACTCAGTCTCTTCTGCATAACGAAATACTGGGACCAGGATTATCTCGCTCTTTAGTGACCGGGTCCCAGATCTGTCGATCTGCTTCGAACATTAGCTGGAACGTTTGCATTAAGAGGCAAACAGAAAAACAAATGGCATTAGTGATCTGATATATGTATGTACATACATAATAACTGTAAATGGTATGTTTCAAAATTAACGAACTTTCGAACAGAAATAAACAGGACTACGCAAGAAATGCCGTAGAACAAACTTTCACGTTTTTTTTTAACCAATTATAATACACCTATAATCAACTGTAAAATATTACATATTTTTTGTAGTTCGCATGACTCTGTATAACTCATAAACTCTGTTGAAAGATGAATTGCTTACTCTGGATCATGATACGTAACATTATTTTAGTCAAAAATCATAATTTTAGACTAAATAGATACTTTGAGACGTAAATTGTTAAATTGTGCCAAAATAACCTAGTAACGTAATATAACAAAGTAACGAGCGCAGCCGTATGTCAACATGTTATCATAAATCTAATTCTTTGTTCATCGTACTCGTAATCACCCGTAAGGTGATTGTTTTCACAACGTGGTTTGTAACCGAAGGTTCTTTGAATCCCCTTAATATCTGCTTAGTCATGTAAATATTTTCTAGAAGCCGCTTACGTAAATAAAAAAAATATCATAGCTGCTTATATTGCCCAAAACTTAAAAACAAAAACAAGAACAAGAAGAAAATCTTTCTTTGGTCTACAAACTGTAAATATCTCTACTTTAAAAAAAATAGTCATCTCCTTATGTGAGGGCTTTTTTTTGTCCCAATTGACTCAATTGTCTAATAAACAAGCAGTAAGTTTTACCTGTGTCGCAGATGGCATGGACAACACATATACCTAACACATCACAATAACACCTTGCACTCGAGTAAAAAAATCTGCCCCGGCCGGGAATCGAACCCGGGATCCATCACTTCGCAGGCAAGGTCGCTAACACAGAACATCTCTGTGGTCGCTACCAACAAGGCTACAGAATTAGATGTCAGTGTACATAAACGCTGTCCAATGATAAATATTCATTAAATAATTTTAATGTTTTGTTTAATAGTCTGTATTGTTTGTATCTTTGTTTGTAACAAAATAACAAAATTACTACAGACATTTTGATTTCATCTACAACTCGTGTGACCATCACAATCTATACACAAATCATACACGTTTTATAAAACATGTTCTTGTTTTTTTTTTATATATATTTAAATATGTATATGTGGGCTTTACTTACGTTGTTCTTGGTTCTTGCACTTCTGAGATATAAACTGGACTCTAGACGACTCGTGTTGTAGAATGAAAGCACTGGGATATTTTCACTCATTTATTCTTTTGTGCTTAAATCGCCATTTCACAAAGGTGTCTAATTCAAGAGGAGAAGAAATGGCGAAAGAAACTCCTCGACACATCTTTTAAAATAAAGTATGTTACAATTAATTTTTGCTTAAACAATTCTAGACTTAAACTATCTGTATTTCTACAATTTAGAATGATTACAAAATATCCGTATTACTCTTTTCCCAGTCTAAGACAGAAATGCTCTCTTGGGCCGCTCTCCAGACCGACCAACATGGTCCCTTATTATTGTTTTTTCTGTAACTCTCATATTTCATTCAACTCGAAACCAGAAAATATGACGTGTCGACAGGCACCGGAGCCGCGGAGTCAAGTGAATTCCCGAAATAATGTCTCGTTGTTGAAAATAAAGATGGTAATTAATTTTAAACCCTAACACAATGTATGTTATAGTAACCGAAGTACCCCATACTGGTTTCATTTGAAAGGTAATAATGCGAAGATGGTTTGATCAATAAAATTCATAAAGTCGATTTTCAACATTTGCCATACAAACATTTTCCGGAATTGAAATTTTTATTTTATTTTAGCGTAGCAGCACACACCGGATGTCCACTAGTTAATTATAAAAATATTTATTGTACAGTTACTGAAGGTACACATGAATGGATATTATAATATAATATTTTAAAATTAAACTTCCTCATTAATCCCGATCCGATCGCTTACCTCATTAGCCATCGGCTAACGAGTGGAAGACATTTTCGTAGCCATCCATAGGTTATGACATCACCATCGCCGGTATTGTGGCAGGCGATGAGACGTGAATTCATAGTTGATTAAATAATTATTGCTCAGAAATCTCTAGCAGAGAAAGGATTATTTCAACTCTTTTCTCTTACTTCTTATTTTAGGCCAGCATGATAGATTTGAAACCGTCATGGTGGCATCGGGTCAAAAGATTTTTTCATCATGTTTATCTTGATCGTAAATGATGACTTCTGTTTTAGTTTAAAATGTGCTGAGGAGTTTCTTTCCCCATGACTTCATCTCCATAACACCTTCCGTGTCATCCGTTGGTAGTAGTAGGTTCAAGGATAATAAGTGAACAAGTGTAGGTATCAATGATACCTAAATGATTATACCTAAATGATTTTGAATTTGAATTTGACATGACAACGCATGAAAACTTTATACTCGTAAGTAGTAGTAAAATGCTATGTTTAATTTAATGACTAGATAGAGGTATTGTATTTTATACAATATTTTAAAAATACTTTTAAAAACAAGCCTTTAAATATACAATAATATGTGTGTGCTGTCACCGTTAAAGAGTTTGCTCGCATGGAGCCTGAACCAAGTATCAATTTACCATATACTTTCAGATGCTTTCTGGAAATTAACATCGGAATTTGGAACCAAATCAATACGTGAACTTTCCTCTAGGATGAGCTAATTCAGCATACTCGTATATACGAATTGACGCATACATATTATATGCTAACAAACAAAAAACGAACTAAGCCAATAAAAGTTTGTAAAAGATTTATCTTCATGCTACATCACACGGTGCATAGTGCCATATCAAAATTTATTATATTATAGAATAATTTTTGCTTCTCAAGATTTTTCCCAGACACAGATGATACACAAAATGTATCAAATAAATGTGCCATTATGACATTTTATTTTAAATAAACTTATGAATATTTTAATTTACAATAGGCAACAAAAGAAGTATCAAATAAAAGATAAAAATAAATATTTACGGCAATCCACAATGTATTGTTAAAACTTGCCAATAAGGATAACCGAGGTCGCGAACGACGCGAGTTCGCAAAGCCGATATGTTTATCAAACAATGTAATCATAGTATGACAAAATCCTTGGGGAACTTTGACAAGAATATCGACGAAGGAACTGAATAACAAAATACGTAAGTGCGATACTTGAATGTTTGTTTATATTTAAGTTATATGGGGTATTTTTATTCTCTGTATTGCCTTTGTAAAAAAAAAGTTGCGACTTGTGACTGACTAGTTTTGACTAGTTTAACGTAACAACGTCATGACAAAACATTGATGAAGTTGTGCTCGAATATAATATTATCTCTGGAAATTAACTTATAATTAGAAACTTTTATCTTTATACTACAATGCCATCTAGAACTCCTGAACTAAACTATTTTTTCAGCAAGTTCCTTTCTGACTTAATTGTGTAGGTAAATAGTTTTGTTCGTAGTTGGCGCTTTCTCCATTGTTCGCTCGCTCGCGGAACACGACAGATGAGTCATGATTTTTCGTGCGTGCACCCGGCATCGATTTAATAGACGTTATCACGTCAAAAAAATAAATTCAATAACTACTAAGTACTACGTACTAAATATTTGGGCTAATTAGAAATGGTTAGTTAAATCCTTCTCATCTGTTATTAACACAAAAAAATTAATGCCGTTTCTCGTTAGCAAAATTATAAATAGATATTATTCGTTCATATTCAAGTATTTAAATCTTATGTGTATCTACATTGTTGATACAATATATCTTTATCTACATAGTATTGTTAGCAATAATGTTATGATAACGATAATTCGATGCATAGGTATCAGTCAATATAGTGTATACAGGCAGGTTAAACTAATCTTGTATGTTATTAACCTATATTGTAGGACGGCCACAAAATTGAAATTCTGTGCTCGTGACTGGTAGCGCCTATTTCTATTACACATTCAAATTGAACGCTTTTGATAGAAAAGCAGTTCGCATATTATGTGGTTATTGATTTCAATAAAATTCTCAATGTAAATTGTATATGGAATTTCCTGAAATGATTGCAGGACTTCCTTGTGAACGTGCTTTTTGTAATGTAAATGTCGATACTGATCATTAGTAGGCGGCGTTTTTCGTTTATCGGTTGTTATCGTAAGATAACAGTCGTTATGTCAAGTCGGAGGCCATCGGGTGGCATAAAACTTCCGACACTTGGGTAGGCCACCAACTCCTCCACAAATCCGTTCTTAAGCAGCGTAGTGAAGTATGCTCTAGGCCTTTTCAATGGTGAGGAGCAACCCTTGTCCCGTAGTGGACATGTATGTAGTTTACATGAAAAACACCAGCTTTCGATTAAAAAAGAATCATTAAAATCGGTTCACCCAGAACTTTATTCTGAGGTAACAAACATAAAAAATATGGTCGAATTGAATATCTCCTCCTTTTTTGAAGTCGGCTAAAAATGATCCGCAGTTAATATAAGCATATAAGTATATAACCACCATCAGGATTCGTGCTTGAATTTACGCATGATACTTACAAAGTAATCATTTATCTAATCTAATACCTTTAAACGAGCAATTCTTGTATATATATATATATAATTGGGATCTCGGAATCGGCTCCAACGATTTTTATGAAATTTAGTATATGGGGGGTTTCGGGGGCGATAAATCGATCTAGCTAGGATTCATTTTTAGAAAATGTCGTTTTATCGGTGTTTTCAGGCAATGATAAACTTCTAGAATATACTCTCCCTGACATCTATTGGCAAGTAGCAATACTAAAGCTACTTCAGTAAATGGCGTTGTTAAGCAACACTAAATCTAATACCTTTAAACGAGCAATTCTTGTATATATATATATATATAATTGGGATCTCGGAATCGGCTCCAACGATTTTTATGAAATTTAGTATATGGGGGGTTTCGGGGGCGATAAATCGATCTAGCTAGGATTTATTTTTAGAAAATGTCGTTTTATCGGTGTTTTCAGGCAATGATAAACTTCTAGAATATACTCTCCCTGACATCTATTGGCAAGTAGCAATACTAAAGCTACTTCAGTAAATGGCGTTGTTAAGCAACACTAAACCGAGCAAAGCTCGGTCATCCGGGTACTTTCATTTAATACACCTAATAAAATAACGCCTGGGCCAGAAACAATTGACTCCAATTATAATCACTTCAGGAATTTATTCAAATATTTAAACAAAATTTATTTTCATGTAATTAATTTTATATTCCATTCACAAAGTACCTACTCTATAATTCAAATAAAGACTGCAAACTTTATTAATAATGATAGCAATAATATTAATAAACTGAGCAGACTAAATTACTTTTGTCTAGCTTTGCCCGCGACTTCGCCCGCGGTAGATTGGTTTCGAAACGAAATTATTAATTAATATTTGTAGAATCACATAAAAATAGAGTGTATCTATAAGTAGAATGATAGATTAGGATACATAATATACATATAAGACGATGCCCGTAGCTACGCGTGCGTGGATATCGATTTTTTACTGTTAGATATTAGATGATGCTCGTAGCTATGCGCACGTGGATATCGATTTTTTACGAATCCCGCAGGAACAATGAATTTTTCCGGAATAAAAAGTAGCTAATGTATTTAGCCAGGGTATAGGCTATCTCCATTTCAAATTTCAGCCAAATCGTTGAAGTACTTGTGGCGTGATTGAGGAACAAACATCCAAACATGTTCACAAATTTTCACATTTATAATATTAGTAGGATTAATTGGTACAATTCCAGTTCGCTTACGTATAAATTTATTTGATGGCAGTACAATTTCTTGAACATTTATTAGATAATTGTTGAGAAAATAATCTAAATTTCTCCAAGGTTTGTGTAGCACTTATTACTACGCTTTGTAATGGGAAGTTATTACGCATTTATTTATTATTTATAAGTCAATTAAGTGTTAACTTATATACACATTTACAACACAGAGATGAATTATAAGGATAATAATATAGGAATTACCTGTATCCGAAAGAGTTTAGCGTTAGCGAAACCAATGCGTAAACTTTTGCTAGCTAAGTGTACGAGCACATTGGTCTCGTATTATAATAATTAAGTCCAGTTTCACGGGTACTAGACTAATACGAGTATACAGTAATACAGTTATTATAGTAAGTACTCGTATCACAGATAAATAAGTACACACCTATTAAGTATTGGCTACGCGGCCGAATAGTTCTGCACGGATCAGCTGGTAATGACTTATTATGGTGCGCGATGATTTATAATGATGAAACGTAAAGTATCAGTAACTTAGATTTAATTTATTTATTTATTTATTTATTTATTCTTTATTGTATGAACCTTAGACTAGGTTTGACAAAGGGCGGACTTAATGCCTATTGGCATTCTCTACCAGCCAACCCAGTGTGACGGAGAGAAATGCGAGGTAGGCGTAAATACACAAATAAAGAAAATTTAAAAAGAAAAAAAAAGAAAATATTTACAGCTAACTATGAAGAGAACATTATTAAGATATATATATATATATATGAATATAATTTAATATACATACATATAATAATATTAATATATAAATAGATAAATTAATATATATTTATATACTAATACATAAAAATACTATAAGGTGGAAATAAAACTCGACAGATTCAAGGGTTAGGTGAAGTTTTCGAAAAATGTTCCCGAACTAATCTTTTGAAGATATGTTTGCTGGGTGAACTTCTGATGGTGAGCGGCAGGGCATTCCAGAGTAGTATAGCCTGAACTGTGAAAGATTTCCGGAAAAAAACACTGTTATGTGTTGGAAAAGTAAGTTTTAAATTTCTGGATGAACGTAGCTCCCTGCTAGAGATAGAACAGAGATACTGAAATTTTTCCTTTAAATAAGAAGGAGAAGTTGGATCATGTAAAATAGAGTACAGAACCAAGAGAATTCTAGAATTGCGCCTTTCTCGAATAGTAAGCCATTTTAACTGACTTCGATAGCTGGAGACATGGTCATACTAATAATAATATATAAAATATATATGTTTAATATATTTATTAAGCTCTTAAATTTCTTCCCCGTGTCTATATTTGGGTTTTTTCGTCTATAGTTGAACATTTGTATTATTGATTTTTTTAATTTAATCATTATTTTGCAAAGAATTACCCAAGTAATCAATTAATTAATTTAGTAATAAAATAAATAATAGTTTTTGATTTAATTAAATAAATTTCATAACGTTTAGAATTTCATTATAACACACCGCCGTTCGAACTAAATACGACCAATTTTCAGAGCGTGTGCGATGAAAAATATTTTATCCATGGCACAAAGTCCTTGCACTAACGCGGCAATGGGATTAAATCCGTTCCTATTAAAGCTTCCAGGGGATCAGCTTTACATTATGAGTGAATCGAAGTAAAGCATTATACAATTGGAAAAATAATTTTATGTTTTTTCTGGTGCATCTGGTGCTATGCCAGGGGTTCCAGGTTCGATTCCCGGCCGCAGCAAATATTTGTGTGACAGATAAAATGATTGTTCTCGGTCTAGGGTGATTGTGATGTATAAATAGTGATGTTGACTAATTTTAGGATTCAATATTATTTTATGATAGAACCTCAATATTCGCGAAAAAAATATTATAAAAATAATAATCTTTAATTTAAAAATAAAAATTGATAAATAAAATTCATTATCAAATTTCCCATCAAAAACGTCATGTGACGTCAGTATCCGATATCCAATACTGTCTGTCTACTGAAGTTTGTTGAATTTTCATATAAAATTGTTCCAATGACGTCATATTCTCAAAATGGCGTTTGAGGTCACGTGACAGTGAGTACAATTTTTAACATTTTAAATTAATGATATTTAATTTATTATGATTGATTTCAATAAAATAATCATATTTTAGGCCTTTAAATGTTACCACAAATATTTTAGACATAAATTTATATTAATTTATAGTTAGTGTCAACATCCCCATTGTGTGCTCATGCTATTTGCGACAGTCCTAACTGAGGTCGTGAATTTTTGTGTTTTTTTTTGTAATTGCTAACAAATAAGGTAATTATCATAATCTACCTGATTTTATTTCGTTTTTTATTATCTATGCAAGTCATTGGATAGCTTTATAATATTTTTTTTGTTTCTAAATTCTAATTTTGAACCAAACAGCGAACTTAAAAATGTGAAGGTCGGCGCCTCAATACCGGTATCACAAAGTGTTAACAAGAGACACGAGAGAAGTTGATAATAATATCAAACTCCTTTGAGTTTTATAAAGTACATCGTAGTGTTATTAAAAGACGAAAGGAAGTTCACAATAAAACACCTGAGAAGAGGACCCGAAATGGTAAAGAGTGTCATAAAACTGAACGTTTAGTATAACAATCGTGTAATTGGAAAAGTTCGACCGTAGGACACGCGATTACCGCAAAAGAACTGTAAAATTACGTTTAACTTCCCGAACGACCTCTATACCATTACTCGTGAAATACGATCTAATTGAGTATCACGAACGATCGCTAGT
>OZ010691.1:10426758-10596845 GCA_963932265.1 Thymelicus lineola
CCAGCGACATTCACAAAATAAATACAGTTTTCCGTTACCTAATATTTTTATGAAGATTGGCTGAGGATTATGTTTGTGCTCGTGGATAACCGATAGCTAAATTAATATCTTTGAATTACGTCCTTGATAATGGGGCTAGGATCCCGCTGTTCACAGGTTTATTATAATAAAGGCCTATTGGGCAAAATTATAATGGATAACATAGAAGCAATATGATGCGAGGAATTGAGGGAACTCCTGAAATATTATAGGTATACATAATGCGATCGAGTTTTTTTTGTAAAATTTCAGTGTTCATTTGAAATTTGCATTCTGTTAAATATTATACTATTACTACACAGTGACAATATTTATTTAAAATTATATCACACATAGGATCAAGTCAGTATCGTAACGCCTACCTGTAAAATGCAAACTATCCAGGATAGATTACCTTTAAAAACATGCAAAAATATCCATCCATCCATCCATCAGCCCTTGTAGGTCCACTGCTGGACATAGGCCTCCCCTAACTTGCGCCACTCTGACTGGTCCTCAGCCTTCTGAATCCAACGGACGCCCGCTGTCTTCTTCAGGTCGTCAGTCCACCTGGTCGTCGGGCGTCCTATGCTCCTTTTTCCGAGACGTGGGCGCCATTCGAGGACCTTTCTTCCCCAACGGTTATCGGTCCTTCGCACTATGTGGCCAGCCCATTGCCACTTCAGCCGGCTAATTCTTTGAGCTATGTCGGTTACCCTTGTTCGACTACGGATCTCCTCATTTCTGATTCGATCACGTAGAGAAATACCGAGCATAGGCCTCTCCATAGCCCGCTGCGCTACTCTTAGCTTGTGGATTAGGCCAATAGTAAAGCACCACGTCTCGGATCCGAATGTCATCACTGGCAACACACACTGCTCGAACACATTCGACTTTAGGCACTGAGGTAGTGTTTTGGACGAATGATATGACGCAGTTTCCCGAACGCGGCCCATCCGAGTTGGATTCTACGAGTGACTTCTTTCTCGAAGTTGGACTTACCCATCTGGATCACTTGTCCCAGGTAATTGTATTCGTCTACAACTTCGAGAGCAGCGCCATCAACAACAACCGGTAAGGGTTGTGACATGGAAATTGGACATGATTTTCGTCTTGTCCATGTTCATCTTAAGACCCACCCGTTGTGAGGCGCTGTTCAAGTCCCCGAGCATTGCACCAAGTTCTTCCAGGGAACCCACCAGGATGACTATATCATCGGCATATCGCAGGGGTGTGATGTATTCGCCATTGATGTTAATGCCACGTCGTTTCCACTCCATCAGCTTGAACACATCTTCCAACGCAGCGGTGAACAGTTTTGGGGATATGACATCCCCTTGTCTGACACCTCTCTGCAGTTGGATGGGGTTCGTTGCTATGTAGTGTATTCTGACGGACATGGTGGCAGATGAGTACAAACAATTCAACACCTCGATATACCGGTAGTCGATCCGGCACCGCTGGAGAGAACTTAGTACCGCCCAGGTCTCGATAGAATCAAAGGCTTTCTCATAGTCAACATAGGCAACACACAACGGCAAATTATACTCCTCGGTCTTTTGTATAATCTGCCGCAGTATGTGTATATGGTCTATGGTGCTGTAGCCTTTTCGGAATCCAGCTTGTTCGGGAGGCTGGAAGTCGTCGAGCCTGCGTGCAATGCGATTTGTGAGGACCCTCGAAAACAGCTTATAAAATGCAAAAATATATTATTTTGTAATCTCATGTAACCAATAATATTATCTTACTTTGGCCACATTGCACGGAGACAACCAGACAACTTGGATAAACTGGTTGTTGCGGGCAAAGTAGACGGAAAAAGACTTAGAGGACGATCACCTAACCGATGGTCCAACACCGTAAAAGAGATTATTGGCATACCAGTGACCGAGGCTCTCAGGAAAGCAGAAGATAGGGTAGCATGGAATCAGCTTGTCAGCTCCGCCACCAAGTCTTAGAACGGGCACGACCTTCAGCAATGAAGAAACCGACGAAGAAGAGTAATCTCATGTAACAATCGTTTGTGATAGGCAATTGGGAAAACCATCAATTTCAATATATTGTTACTCCATTTTAGCGGATTAAGCAAAATAGCAGAACGCAGGCTTTGCAATTGAGTGTAGCAAGTGAATTGGAACTCATCATTTCGATACAGATTAATCAGTACCACACGGATAACGTAACTTATTTCCTATTCACTGCACTGTTGTTCATAAAAGGATGTATAAAACTATTGTGTCACAGTGTTAGTAACAAAAATCCTCCGAAACAGCTTGACCGATGTTTATGAAATTTTGCGTGTACATTCAGTAGGTCTGAGAATAGGACGTAAATTATTTTTCATACCACTAAGTGATAAGGGTGGTCTACCACAAAAATTTTATTTTAATTTTTTGGACAAATTTTTGTTTCACATTTTTTATGATTTGGCATTAAAAATACATAGAAACCTAAATTTTCACCCTTCTTCCACCAACCCCTATTTTTAATAGCGATACTAGTACTTTAATTATTTTCTACTCTTGGCAGAACTTAGAAATGTGAAAATAATATGTAAGCTTGAGCTTGAGAATGCATCAATTAGTTACGCCTTCGTTCCGCCTAAGTAAAGTGCAGCGATCTTTCATACGGTTTGGTATACATTTCTATAATAAAATCCCAAAATTAATACGTGACTTGTCAATAGATTTTTTCAAAAAACGTGTAAAGACACAATTGTTAGGCAAGGGATATTATAGTGTAGACGAGTATTTAAATGACAAAGACGCATGGAAATGACCAGCTCTGCAACCAGTTCCACTCAGAATAGTAAATACTTTTGTATTATTATCTTTTTATGTAATATTTTTTTAAAAGATGTGTTGAGGAGTTTCTTTAGGCTTTTCTACTCCTCCACGACACCTTCAAGCACCTTCCGAAAAGCCAAAAAATTACGTGCATAAGTGTATCAGTGATACCTATATGAATAAAATATTTTGACTTTACGGAAGACTTACGTACCTTTTCGACTTTAACTTTGAGGAAGAAGGAGGAGAGGCTAAGAACGGCTGTACCAATTTTAATGATCTTCTGATTTGCTAAACCAACTAAAACTATAAAAGCTTAGTTAAAAGTATCACTACATTCATTGATTGTAAGGCGATACGAAGTCAGCTAGTAAACGTATAGATGGACGTAGGTATCCGCTTGCATATAACAGAGATAGTTAGGCAGGGCATTAAACATAACAGCGTGTAAGAGTAGCTTGGGATGGAGCGGCAAAGTGCAATTTGCTCGTCTCCGAACCACCTTTGCGGTGTTATAATTAAATTACTGGAGGTTTCTAAGCTGCTCCAAGAGGCGCTGAGAGACAACTAAAGGAATTAGATAAGGTCTTTGCTGGAACGCTGCAGCACTGGTAGAAAAACTTTTTTGTAATAATAATACAAAATTTTACGATATTTGCAGCGGATCATTGGATGAGTGGGTTATGTTTTTAACCGACTGCTAGGGAGGGTTATATAAGTATGTATGTATGTATGTATGTATGTATGTATGTATTTTTTATTACTTCGTATCTTCCAAACCGATGAACGAATTCATATAATTAGATTCGTCTTGACAACCCAACTGTTTTTAAATAACTGAAATAATAAAAAACAAGTATGGTGGCTGTGAGATGACATTGTTTGAAGGTTTGAAGTACCAAAAAATAAAAATAAATCGAATAATGCAATATGGATATCAAATTAAAGAGCTCACCATAAAAATTTCAAAAAGGTATTTCATGATAGGTTTTTTGACAGCAAGCGGTTTTTTTTAAATCAATCAATCAATCAATCAATGAAATATTTTATTTGTCAAATAAGGTACATAATGATGGTAACATTGACATAGTTCGCTTACTCTGCCAATAATTGGCGTACAAAATTAATTACGGTTAATTTCTATAGGTTAATTATTTATATTATCAATTATACATATAAACATGTCAAGTAAATTAATATTAAAATTTAAAATGTCAGTAGGTATAAAATTACATTAGTTAAGTCAAAGCAAATAAAATTGAAAAATATCACAGACATGGATAGTAAAAAAATATAGTCTGTTAATTAAAAAAAACAAGGAATTGCGGCTTAAATCATACGATTATTATTATTTTTGTCATTCATTAATAAATTAATGTATGGTATAGTAGCATTTGCTTATTAGATATATGCGAAGTTTTTTTTAAACAGTCTCAAGTCGTCAATTGTCCGTATAGAAGTAGGGAGTTTATTATAAACTGTTGATGCCATTCCAACAAAGCTTTGCCTGAGTAGTGTAGTTTTGGCTGGCATAATACATAGCTTGTCTTTACGACGTGCACTATCAGAGAAATTAAATTTGTCCTTGTTACTCTTAATTAATCTGATCTCTGTTAATTTTCTATATTAGTATATTTAGTGTTAAGTATAGTTAAATAATAGCACAGAAGAAACATTAGTACATATCGCTCACCCAGTAATATAACGGCACATCTACGTTTGAGATACTCGTATTTTACAGAAACGAGGATTAAAAAAAAGAAAATGTGTGCAATTCACACGTGGTAGAAGTGAAACTTTCCAAAATTTTGGTTTCAAGGTAATGACATGAAAAAGCAATAAATCGAATCTTAAAGCAATAAATCGAAGCGCCATCTATGAATACAACTTAGCACTTATTTAAAAATCTATCTAGCAATAAAACGAATGTTCTATCTTATTCCTGGCGCCATCTATGAATACAAGTTAGCATTTTTACTGTCATTAAGAAAGAATGAAATTCTTATTTTTTTGTTGATAAATTCTTTGAAAATATTTAAAAGAGCATTTGAAAGTATTTAAAAACAGTATAAAAATAAAACTAAAAAAAAAATAAAACTAAAAAAAAGAAATACTGAGACGCGAACCTGCGCATCAGGTATCTAGACACGCGGCAGCGTGTCAAGCCAAGTTCAAGCAAAGGAACTGGCTAGCCAGCGCCGAGTGTAATATTACACGAACCACTTGGTGCCACTTTTGACCCTTTTATAACTCAAAACCTCTTTAACGTAAACACATAAAACTACGTGTGTTTAATTATATCCATATGGACATGTAGAAGACCAAATTTCATGAAGCTAGCTTAAACGGTTACAAAGATATGAAGGTCAAAAAGTCGTAAATTTTAGCACTGACTGACTGACATATAGTACCTAAATCTAACCTACTTCCAGATAACCTAGAAGGATGAAATTTGGAATCCAGCTCGGTAATTGTGTGTAAGCGTAGGAAAAAATCAAAAAATTAAAAAAAGTCTAAAAATAAGTGGTGTCCCCATACAAAATTTGTATGGGACCAAAGCAGAGCCATCTAGCGGCAGTGAAAAGAAAAGCTTCGGTCCCACACAAATCTTAGCCAACTCGCATTTACATTGTGAGACCGTTATGTCACGTAAAACTCGCACTAAGGCCTCTGTGCACGCGAGGCTCAATATGACATACTTCAGCGCATGGAGTATTGAGGTAGAACGAGGGCCATCTCATATGAAGGGAAAGTTGAAAAAGTTTCCAGCTGTTTACAAACAATAGAGGTTCCAATAATGGGCATTTCTAAATGGCGCTAGTGTGTGACAAATAGATATATGAACATGGCTGTTGTAAACAGAGTGAAGTTTGCTGAGTTATGCCACCCTAATCAATGGCGCTAGTGTCCGCCAAATAGATATTCAAACATAGCTGTTGTAGACCGCACCGCAGCCCCACCCGTAATTTTACGCGTTTCCACCCATGAAACGTCAATTTAGTCGTCAGTTTAGTAGTGTCTAAGATTTGTGAACAGGGTATATTTTTCTTTACAAAAAGTAATGATATCCCACCAAAAACATAAATGTAAAAAAGGAGAGCCAAGTTCAATACAAAAATTATGCTTGGCTGTGGGCTTCGCCGCAAAAAGAATGGAGATCTAAATGAGTGCCAAGTTCTATGCAAAATCTAAATATGTATTTATAGGAACAAAATAACATTATGAACAAGTATTAAACTCTATTTCTTTGCTTTATTGGATACCTATAACAATTGCTGTTATTTAAAAAAGTGAGATCTTAAAGTAGGTTAGATTTGACTTGGCCAGTTTTCATTACATCAGTCATAAAAGTCAGTCTGACTGGCAAAGTCAAATCTAACCTACTTTAAGATCTCACTTTTTTAAATAACAGCAATTGTTATAGGTATCCAATAAAGCATAGAAATAGAGTTTAATACTTGTTCATAATGTTATTTTGTTCTATAAATACATATTTAGATTTTGCATAGAACTTGGCACTCATTTAGATCTCCATTCTTTTTGCGGCGAAGCCCACAGCCAAGCATAATTTTTGTATTGAACTTGGCTCTCCTTTTTTACATTTATGTTTTTGGTGGGATTGTGTATCTACGTCCTGACCATTGAGCTACGGAGAAGTTAAATTGAAATACGAAATTAGCGGTTATATTATCTTACCTGTCGTTGCATCCGGTTTCAAATCACTAACGATTCTAAAGAAGTTTCACTTCAAAAATTTTATAAAAATGTTTAAAATTAATTTATGGGTTCTTTTTACGCTTTTTACAGATTATATGGGTTTGGTTACAAGTATATATATATTAATACATATTTATCACTATGCAGATTATGCACTTTTAAACACGTATACCATATATTACTAGGTGAGCGATATATAGGTAATAGTATTTATAGTCGGTTAATGAGTAAATGATGTTTAAGTGACACAAACACATGCACCAGGGTGAAAACAAGACGTGACTAAATTACCATCAGATGTGTATTATTTAATTTTGCTACGTATAGACGTAAAAACGAATATTCAATCACCGAGAGGCATTAATACCACAGTCTATATTTCATTGGTCTCCCCGATCACTTCAGCTATCAGATTGTGTTTCAGAAATCGTGTATTTCAGTTAACTTTCCAACGATTCATTTAACGAACAACGGAGACGTCGATCATACGCCAATCCCCGGTAGCGATTCCTGTTCAGGTTTCTGTTTTGGTTTTAGTAGACGGTTGAGTAAGTGGATGCTGATTCTGATTTTTCATTAAAACTCGTTATGATTTCCATTCTGGATTTTACGTCCTTTGATTTGTTTGATAAGTTTTATTTTTAAAAGATGTGCTGAGGAGTTTTTTTACGGCTTTTCTTTTCCTCCATGACGAAGCACCTTTCCGAAAAGCTGGTATATTAAAAAAAATGACGTGAATAACAGTATCAGTGATACCTACATGAATAAAAGATTATTTCATTTCATTTCATTTCATTTGCTGGATTTTAATTGTACATTTAAAGGTATTTAAAATCATTACGTGGTTAGCGTTAATTAGTACGTAATATTAAACTTAAGTCTTACACATAAGTTCGCATTTCACTATTATGTTGCAAACTCTTACTTCAAGTGCTGACTTATGTGAAACTCACTAAAGCCTAGGTTCATACAAAAGGACATTATCGTAATCCCATCGTAATTTGAGGGACATCATAATTTGTTGATTGACAATCATTATTGTGTGTGTAACCTGGGCCTATAGGATCTTTTTTGACCAACTATATATACGTAAGTCTGCTAGACTATACTATCAACGTTAACGTCATTCACTCGTCAATCACTTCACGCCTCGTTTCACGTTTTTCGTCCAATCCTAGCTTGTTTTGAAGGCATTTTAAAGGGAGCTAGAATTTCATTGTACAACTGGCCTACTTTAACTGTAACTCAAACTAAATATGATTTATTCAATTCAGACTCGCTCTCAAACTTGTGTTGAAGTTTGTATTACCAGGTGTATTGAGTGTTAGATTTTGCAAGCAAACTGCCAGTTCTGGGCCAGTTTAAGCTTTTGAGGTAAAACATAATCAACAATGCCAACTGAATTAAAACGTGCATTCCGGAGTTTTATATTTTGCATTATTTATAGTATTTCCTATTTTATATTAAAATGCTAAAATTATTTTGTAATGTGCTTAAATATTTAATTGTTAAGGCCCCTCAAAGTAAATGTGAATTATCGTTTATACCATTTTTCGCGAGAAAATGTGCTTTGCCCGCGGTAAAGATAATTTTTTTTACAAATCCCGGGGGAATCCTGAACTTTTTAGGGATAAAAATTGCCTATGTGTTAATCTAGGGCATAGGCTCTCTCCATTCCAAATTTCAGCCAAATCGGTTAAGTAGTTGTAGCGTGATTAAGGAACAAACATCCAAACATATTAACATCCAAACATCTTCAGAAACTTTCACATTTATAATATTAATAGGAATATGGGAGAAATCTTCCACGTAATCTCGGATAGCTACATTATAATAGGTCATCGTCGATCCTAACTTATCGTATCTTTTTCCCGAGAGAGTATCGTATATTGTATAATACTTTGTAATAGGATTATTGGAAAATCTTATTTTTAAAAGTAATATATTATTGGGCCAAATCAGAGGGTCTTATTAGGTTCCGTAATCAAAACTTATAGTTTCACCATTCCCTTTTCAGTCCGTCCGCAGCATAGGGTAAATAACCTTAGTGCTAGAGAGCTGTAATCTAATACTACATAATATGTATATCCGTGCCAATAAATATTTATTGTTTAAACACAATGGTAGAATAAAATCTTTAACCAAAAATACAGTACCTCCCCTACATGTAATGTGGGGATGAATTTGTTTCCTCGTCTACCCCACATTGTGGGTTAAGGTAGAAGGTGTTATATCGAAAAAACTATCATGAGGAAAAAAAGAAATAGAAATTATTTAAAAGGAAAACCAATACGGCCTGTGAGTTATAGTCCATGACCTCTGAACTACGAAACGATACTTGTGCGTGGCCTAAGACGCATTTGGCTGGTTTTTTTTTAAATTCATCCATCCATCAGCCCTTGGAAGTGCATTGCTGGACATAGGCCTCCCTTTTTTAACAAAATCTACTATTATTATAAGCTAAAATAGAGATTAAAAATACACAATGATTTAGAAAGATCCGGTCATCTATGTCTACTGAAGCGTGGTACCAATTAAAAAGCACCATTTTTATTTGGATAGCTTACGATGACCTCATAAATAACTACTCCAATTCTAAAAGCAATTCTCTCGTGCCGTGCGTTGATTTAGAGAAAATTTATCAAATTGGAAACTCCACGTGTGGGACGTAAAATTGCCGGCAATAATTGCTGGAATACTATTGAACCTCCACCACGTCCACCTCTGGAACTCCCTCCCTTTATCAATTCGTAAATCCGAAACATTAGACACTTTTAAGCGGAGAGTAAAAGAACATTACATGAACCAATAAACTCTCACTTCTGTCCTACTGTCATTACTATTTTTATCTATTTTCAGCTTGTTTATTTCTCCTCCCCCTTATGTCACAGATCCCTTTATTATTGTTTCCATGAACTAGGTATATGTAATATTGTATTTTATTTCCTTGTTCTTCCCAGATGATTGATATAAATAGTTATATGTATAAGTATAAAATATATAATTATTGTATGTACATATAAATATAAATTAGCGTGCACCCTAGCATAATGTCATATCTCGATCGCAAAAATTCTACCCAAAGGTAGAGATCGCTGTGTAGCGATAAGACCGCCTTTTGTGTTTTATACTTTTAAATTATTTTCTTTGTTACCTAGTGTGTGCACAATAAAGAGTATTTTGTTTTGTTTGTTTGTTTGTTTGTTTGAACCTAAAATGGCTAACAAAATAAATTAATAAATGTCATAGTAATCATAATTAGCTAAAGACCCGCACTAAGGTCAAAGTTCGACCGTAAATGTAAAAGGGTTACTACAAATTGATATTTGTGTGTATATTATGCAGAGTATATACTCGTAGTTATGTGACTTTATCAAATGCATATCAGTGTGTGTAAACTATAATGTTTATTTTTATGTGTTTGCAAGTCATATTGTATAAAAATATTAGTTTTAACCGCGACTCACTGAAAATCAGCGGCGTAGCTACCACTACGGCATTATGCTGAGTGAGCTCCATTTTCTGGACCACCGGACACATGCGAGCGTTACAGACCAATCTAATCGTAAATACATTTTTGTTTTCTAATTTTTTGTGTCTGTTTGAATATTTTTATATATTTTTTTCTTTTATCTATGTTCGTGTATGTACATAATTGGTACAGAAATAAACGTTTTTCTTTCTTTCTCTCTAAAAAAACTAAAAAGAAGAAAACAAGTCCAGTAGTTTAGAATGTTGTTAAAAGTAATACTGAACAACTACACCGTAGAATGATTAACAGTCGGGAACCATTCTTCAACCAATTAAATCTCAAGCAGTCCTGTAAAATTTAAATAGGTACAGGATGCTATGTACTGTGAGCGCAATCGTAAACTTTGAAAATCCTACGAGAAATTTTACATTCACAATTAGAGTTAAGGAATTTCTATTCATTTAACACTATTCCCGTCCACCGCAGTGTTGTAGCTAACAAGTCTAAACAGAGGTGTACTAGCGAAACTAAAATATCAAATGTAGAAAGTTTCGGGCGCCGGAAAACGGTTCTACAATTTGCATGTAATTTGCGCGTTGTTAAGACGAGTCAGCTAATGGTCTGACTACTTTGAAATACGACTGTCTATGAATAAAGGGTTTATTGGCCGAGGACTTTGAAATACGATTAATGAATAAAACTTTGTGAATAATAAAATGAGTTATATAAAGGCTGTTGCTCAATCCATCTCGAGTACTAGTCAATTCCTATTCTTGGTGTACCCTGCTCATCTTTCTTTCTTCTTCTCTTGTTTTGGCCATGGAACACGATAATCACCAACCATCAAGTGAATCGTCACTTCGCTTGTCAGTTATTTCCTTTAAAAAAAGCTGAGGGTATCGCAGACGATCCCTTCTGGCTGTCACTGGATTCTTTACAAACCAATTAATCGATACAGTACTTAAACCTGTAGGATATTCTATCCACCTGGTTGGCTCTCCTATTAAAATTCTCCGTTAAATGTTTTGTACAGTTGCGGTGTCGGAGATACATAATTAATGAGGATTTCTCGCGACTTTATGGTTGGTATCGCCTCGTTCATGCCTCTCGCATTTACGAATGTCCACGGGCGACGGGAATCACAAATCGTCAGGTGGCTATTTAGTGGTGGTTTGTCGGTTATTTACATTAAACAATGGTAAGTGGTTAAAGTTTTTATTTACGATTTTTGGATAATATTAAAGGGCCATTTGTAAATAAAAACTTTTGCTAAAGGGATCTTATGTGAATGTCCTTTTGGGACACTGGGGCCATTTTTAAAATTATAATTTTAGTTACTAAACCCTTTCAAACAGTTGTCACAAAATACACTACGTTTGTAGTTGTTTCACAGAACATAGGCCAAACTGATTTTCAACCAAAGTGGTTCAACGTTAAATAAATCGAAATGGTTCAATATTTCATAGTGGCATCATACACCTATACAGATAGCCAAATGTACAGTGATACAGTATTTACAGTGCAAACATTACGGTGTGCGCAGATAATTCCGATTTGTTGTTACTGACGGCCGTTAATAACTGGTTGTTCATTATATCACATTTAGTTTGTATTGCATAAATTAGGGTCGCCAGAAGACCGGAAAATCCGGGAATGTGTCGGAATTTTGTGTTTTGCCCTGTAACTGTAGTAATTACGAGTACTTTACTGTAGTGAACCAGATTCACCTGTTTGCTTTTACTTATTACTTGTATAAAATATCATGCTTAATTTTTGGAAGGTTATATACGGAACGTATAGGAATAATCAATGCGCTACAATTTACAGCTAAAATCTAAGAAAGCGAGATTTTTTGCCTTAGTAGAGAAATGTTTCAGTGATCCGTTTTATGGCGAGGGGGAATTATGACATAAAATATTTATCTACTTTTTGGGATACGTTACCAATGCTTTGAGGAAAATATACCACGGTTTCTTTTTATATCACAGAGGGTAAGCAGTAGATATCTTATTTAACGAGCAGATGATAAGAGAGTTTTAATAACGATAACTGTTTAATATAAGATACAATTCATCAATCATCATTAAAGCCCCTCATTGTTTCAATGGTAGGCTTTGGGTTTCCCTAAGATTGAAAAAAAACTGGCTAGAGATTGAATAATCTATAAAAATTTTATTACAAAATAACCGACTTTTAAGGATTTCTTATAAGGATTGCTGAAACTGTTGTTGCTAAAGATACTAAACACACATATTATACGACGACTAGTGTGGCGCGATGTTTACCATGCCAGATCGCTGCGCTAAGGGTTCTGGGTTCGATTCCCAGCGAGGCGGAAATTTTAATGATGAGTTTGAATTTCTGTTCTCAGTCTGGGTGAGAGTGTTCTTTTCTCTTGTCCATGGCACCCACAAAAAAGGAATCCTAGTGTGGGGCTATGAAAAAAAAATTCATGGCTTCAACCCATTAATGGCCCTCTACTAAGCTCGGGTCTCTCCACACGAAGAGGTGAAGGGGTTAGTGGCCAACCCATGCGTCGGAAGTTTTTATGTCACCCAAATACTTCTAATGTGGCTTAACTACTGTTATCTTACGATAACAACCGGGATACACGACATAACGTGGCCTTCAGAGCATCAATACTCCATAAAATTTTATCACATGTATCGAAATTAGGTATATAAATTGGTTTAATTACCAAACTTGAACATTTTCAACTCATACGTGTTTCTAATTAGTTCTTATGTTTCAGAATGCTTTAATTAAACCAATCGCAGTTCGAATCTGCAGCTGGAGTCACATAAATTACTTCCCAATAGACTGTTTCACACGAACAAAACTTTTAGTCGGTAGACTTGTACTTTAGTTGTTCATTTGTTGATAAGGAAACTGAGATGTAATACGATATTTTCCTATTGGTTTCAACCCATTAGCGGCTCACTATTAAGAATGGGTCCCCCCACGCTACTGCAGTGCGGATTGATGGAGGGGTCAGTGGCCAAGTGTTGGAAGAGCCAAGTGTCGGCTTAACGACTGTTTATGATAACAAACGGGACCGACGGCTTTACACACCGAAGCATGGAAACGCTCAAAAAACAAACGCCCAAAAAGTTTAAATAGATAAATACATTTTTGCCATTTGCGTTCACCTATCCAATTACTGATCGCGCCTCTGGTATTTGACTTATTCGATCACTGAGCATGTAAAGTAAATTTTAAGTCCGTTAGTTTTGGTCCTTTAGAATGCGATCAAAATTAACTAGTAATTTCTAGCACAAGAAGAAACTTTCATTTCCACAATCACATCATAATGCATAAAATGTTTCTGATCGGAAACAAAGTAAAGAAATAGGGGACAGTGTTATGAATCAAGACAGAGAGAGTGATACATCAATTTTCAGTGAATGATGCGTAAAAGAAACGAAAAACTGTGAAAACTATAAGAGGACAGAATGTGAAATAATAATAATAATATACTATAAGTGGATAATACCTATATGGCGGCTTCAAAAGAACTTCATACAAATCTGTAGTAATTGAAATTAGAAAATAATGCTTCGATTTATTTTGACAATATAAAAGAACTGCAATTTGCAAGATTCACTTGGTACAGTTTTTAATGAAACCTAAATTAGAGTAGGTATAATAACTATTTAAAACATTAATATATTATCGAGTAATAAGATTTCCCACGGGAAGTTAAGTGTCGTGCTAGTGGGTAGGATCTATCGTTAATTAAGAATTTTGATACTTTCTATGCCTATTAAGAGAAAATGTAAAAATATTCACGTTCAACCTACTGTTCAAGCCCAGTGCTGAAAGTTTTTACGGAGTGTAACAAAAAAATATTTTAAAATATTTCCATAAAAAAGAGCTCTGCCGTAGGTGAGTCCAGGATAACTTATGAAGCATCTACTTCAATTTTCAAAAGTACAAATTTTTTATGGACCTTAACACGTTAGCTGCGGCACCAATTTTTGCATACTTTCCGTTCCTGCGGCACGAGGTATAATCGGCCCGTACCGTGACCAGACGTTAGGGCGACACGCGGTCTATTAGACCCCACCTCCTTTTACAGACTAAAATCCATTTTCTGGCGCGAAATCAAAGATAAATGAGAATTTTGGTCCTTATTGATATAGACAGTGAATTGATGAACCCTAATCCACCGTCGCCCCGGGATCTGATGGCTAGTTTAGGAATTATTAGCAAAACAAAATATGAGATCTTATACACCTCGTAACGCACTGAAATAGGGCAAATTTTCGCTGCGATTAGTGATGGGAAAAATAATATCGACGTTTTTAAACTGTCTTAACTACGCAACGACTTGACCGATTTTGTTCAATTATATCTCATTAGATCGTTTTAAGGGCAAAACCTGGCAAAACAACACAAAGCTATCAAAGGATACATTTTTTTTTTAAATAATCTAAATTGTGCTTGAAGGCGCCATAAAGAAAAAAAACCGGCCAAGTGCGAATCGGACTCGCGCACGAAGCGTTCCATTCTATACCATTAAGAGGCACCTATTACAGACTTATTATTGGAAAATAATGGATTACGGTTTATGCATAAGGTTTATCTTTCTATTTGTATATGAAAATCTTAATGCGGTTCACAGAAAAGAAAAAAAAGGCAACCAGAAGTAGAAAAGAAACTGTCCTATTTATTCTGCCTCGGGCTTTAAAAATACAATTATTAGAACTTGAATTAATTGGCTCTGTTTCTGGGTTTTTTAAAATTAACTTCTTCCGACATCGTTTAGACATGTTCGGCGCTGTAAAAGGACGTGCTCTCCAATCGACGTGATACACAACACTGGTCGCGGGAAGCTCGCGTTGAGTGCGGTACGAGGTCAGGGGGGATATGGGACGTTTCAGCCTCGTTCCGCACTGCATTAAAATTATATTAATTCAGTGCGGCACGAGGCCTAAGACATCCGGTACCAAGGTAGGTACACCACCGAGTCCGGAACCATTAGTGATCTCAAATATATAATTATCTCTTTCCTACACTGGACCAAACCAAAGCTATGCCATTCGCACGACAGAGAAATTCACTTTTTTGCTTGCCGCACCACAGGGAAGTTGCATCAGGGGTGATTTAGGCCTCGCTTCGCACTTAACGTGTTAAATAAGACATAAATAGAGAAGAAAGATTTTAAAATTCATAACGATATCTCTGTTTGTTTTCTCTTTTTACTTGGAAGGCAGAGATTGTGATGCCCTGGGTGTTATGTCCGAGAGTGACGAGGCTACAGTGCCCACTTGCCATCTAAACTTGTCTGCCTCTTTGTTGGCTATTCACAAACTGCAGGCAAGTCACAAGACAAGTTTACAAGTAATGAAAAATATGTATATACCTAAATCATATTTCAAATATGAATTTACTACAATCCTGAAAAGGCAAAATACGTAAAGAATTAATGAACGTCAAAATAAGTACAGAATGTTAAATATACGATTACTTTGTCCTTTTGTATAATATCATCACCGTATAAAGTGTCAATTATTGTACCATCAACAAAATGCTATTTAGAGATGTAAGTGCCTAAGACCTCTTTACAGAACAAATGTTTTGAGCCAAATAAGTACCTCATTGTCTGAAATCGAGTTAGGATTCTAGTATTAAGCAATTTTGTCGAGCAATATAATAAACGACCAGTCTACATTGCTGTTTTCAGCTCAATTGCATATAATGATACATGAATTGTTTCTATGAGTTACCAATAGAGTAATGGCGTATGTGTAAGTAAACTTTAACAAAAACCTGTACACTTATGAGTTCTCCATAATGTTCTCAAAAGTGTGTGAATTCTACCGATACGCACTTGGCCAGCATGGTATACTATGGCATATACTGTATAAAAACTGTAACGCAAAGCCTAGAAAATATTTCATAGCTTTTATATGTATAATATATTTCTTGATTTATTAAATACCGGCATAATAACGGTACCTAGGCTTACAAAGGCACATATTTTTGGCGCTTCATCTGCGGGTCTTATTTCGGAGGTTCGCGTTAAATAGCTTCGCCGAGGCGAATAAATCGCAGGTCATCTAAGAAAGCATTTGTCAGCGCTGTAATTTGTGAGAACGCGTGGTTTTCTTCATATTCCCGCCAAGTAATCCGCTCCTGTCATTTGTCAACATTTCAACAATTCGAGCGCGGTGCCATAAACTGTGGAACTTTTATTTCAGTTTTACAAACTTCGAATTTTCTTGGAAACACAATATTTTGTTACGTAGAATAAAGATAAATTGTTTCTAGTGAGTGGTGACGTAAACTTAAATCTCGAAATCATTTTAAGTAACCCTAGAAAGATAGGAAACAAAACAAGTAAATGATAAATTAGTACTATTGATAGGGTGTATGGAGTTCTTCTGTGCAATAAGTACAATGTAAATCCATAATTGGCTTTCTTAAGTAGTTCGTAAGTTTAATACCTGTAAACAAATTAAGCTGTGAATTTTGTGAAAATAAAAAATAAAATAAATAAATGATTCAATTCCTTCGCTTTTATTGCTTTGTCTTGCTAAGTCTTTGCTCGTATTGCACTTTACTGATTGACGCAAGAGTTAATAGCACTGACTTCTGTATTACCCAGTTTAATATCGTCTACCACTTTTTTGTCCTCTATATTCAACATTATCTTATATTTTAATGTAATTATTTTAAGGCAACTTGAAAAGTCTGTCTCATTCTGTTCACGTAAATAATAATAATAATAAAGCTTAAGAAAGTTTGACGCAAAAAAAAATGTTTTTTTCAAACGACTTCACGGTCGCGGTGGTAGCTGCAGGCGTCAGAGTTTTTAACATTTTTAACGTCTGCCATTAAATAATACTCACCGAATGTGTGTGGCTGTAATAATTTCAGATTATTTACAATATTTTCTACAATATAAGTAAGAATCAGTCCTCAGACTATAAGTTTGGTGAGTACGATTTTTACGTACTTTTAGGTATCTCTTTTAGATATCTGAGTATTGGCCCACGGCTTAAGTTAGCTAATATTTACACGTTCACTGTACCTACACACTTATACTACTTATTGTATACATTTTTTCCATCAGAAAATAAGTAAAGCCCTGGGGTCATAAACAAAAATATTATTTTTTAATTTCTGAGTGCCAGTTCCAAGGATTAGTGCTTTTATACAAACAAAAACTATTCAGCTTTAGGTATTGTAAATAAATTCAGCTTTAGATAAATAATTCTGTTGGAAATGTAAAGCCCGTTTAAAATGATTGTAATATCGTTACAAATAACTGAATTCGAGATAGTTAAATATTAGGAGCCCCTGGGAATTATTCAAATGATCGTAAATTTAATTTATCTGATAAATTTTATTAGGAATATTGTTGGTCATTATATTAACAACGTTTGGTAATGATGAAGACGTAAATTGATCATTAATATTAATGGAACAGTTGTCGTCGAAATTACGAAGATTATTCTTAGTATCTGAATTGTAATAATGGAAATTGTATAATGATTTGTAATGTATACAGATATGTTTGTCTCCGTTGGCCAAATGTATGAAATTAATTGTAAGGCTTTATTTAGAGTCCACGAGAAGGTAATTTTTGTTTCCGCTATCACGAGTCCGCCGCAACTGAACATCATAATTGCGATAATAATGCAACTCTTATCGCAATAATTGTGTCGGTAGTAGCGAGTTCCGTAGAACTTGTGAAGTGAGTTAATAATTAGAATTATTACATTCCACTCACGAATTTACTTCACAATACACAATAGCTTAAAGCTGCAACGTATTTTCATAAAATCTCAAACTAATTTCACGTAAAAAAAAATTGTAACTTTTTTTAAATATTATTGCTCTTTGTTAGCAACTTTACATATCCAAAATATTTTAAACGACGTAAGAAGTAAAAAATCTACTTTGATATGATTATCTGCAGTAAGGAAAATACTACAACGTAAAAAAGGACGCGTTTCGAAACACATCTTTGTGACTCTGTTCGCTCAACCCAAAGCTTACTATTCATGTCTCCTCGATAACATAATAAAAGTAATGTCTTCGTTCACTAAGTCAATCCATCATTTCAAGTGTCCTCCTGTTGTTTCCCACATAATGGTACTATTATTATGTGACATAATTACCCGACTGCGCCAGATAGAGGGTTGGTTTTCGAGTATAACTATGTATTTATGTATGTATATATTATGTACATATACATACTATGTTGTATGTGTACTATTGTAAACCTTGTCGTGTACTGTTTGTTGACCCTAATAAATTAAAAAAAAATTTGATTGGTTGAAGAATGGGTCACGAATTACACCTTAAACAGAATTTGCAATAATAAAATACTGTTATGTCTTGTGGTTCATGGTAAGGCACCAGTTTTATTGTATGCAAACTTATATCTGACATCACTTTACAGCGTTCAAGCACCGAGCAGTCCGGCATATTGTTGGAACGAATAACTTGTGAAATTATGCTTCGTTAAATAACTCCTAAACATATCAGCAATGCTCGGCGACATCGCAACGTTTCATGAAGGCAATAATACAACTTTAAGCATTCTGTTCCGTACTACAGTTTTAGCAAGTTTAGCTTCCTTTGTTTTCGTTCCTCTTATTGTGAAGTTGACGCTGTGATTTTCCGTAATTTTGAAATTACGATACAATAATCGTCGTACTTAGATTGTACTTTTACCGACATGTTACTTGTTATTCACGAAAAGTATATTGATGAAGTTTCGTGGATGAATGAATGAAACATTGATAAAGAGAAAGTTACAATTTTCGAAGTAAATAAGATGTTTTCTGTTGTAAGATTACTTACTTACTTCTCTAAATTATAACTTTATTTTTGCCTTACAAATTTTAAACTTGTTAGAAATTAATTTCCTTAATATTGCTTATAAAAACACAATAACGCTTACAAAATTCAATAGGGATGTTGACAGTAACTGTAAATTAATATTAATTTATGTTTAAAGTATTCATGGTAACATTGAAACACCTGAAATATTATTTTTTAATCGAAATTATCACAATAAATTAAATATCATTAATTTAAAATACTAAAAATAGTATTCACCGTCACGTGACCTCAGACGCCATTTTGAAGATATGACGTCATTGTCCGTATTTTATAAGAAAATTCAACGAACTTCAATAGACCGCTAGTATTTAATATCGGTTAGTGACTTTACGTGACATTTTTGGTGGAAAATTTGATACTGATTTTTGTTTATCAATTTTTGATTTTTATTGAACATTAAGGTTCTATCTATAAAATAAAATTGAATCCTAAAATAAGCCAACATCCCTATTCATAATAAGTTGTAAACAATGAAGAATAACCTTTTATGAAATTGGGAACTTGCTATATTATAAATAAGTCACGAATAAAACACAGAGCAACAGTAACTAAGTGAGTGCTTAGGCGCAGCTCACTAAACTTCGTCGTTAACTTTAGTAAGGAATTCTATACCAAAAGGCTGTATACATTGTTGAGAATTCGAACTGACTTCAAAAGACAAATGACTTCGAAGTTTACAAAATCCTTTCCGTTTCGGGAGATTTGTCATCGCTTTATTCACTACAAGATTAAATCCAAAGGAGTGCTTGCTTAAGTGTATTGCAAATATGAATTTACTAAACAAGCTAACTGCTCGACGTAGAACGAGGGAAGGGGTGTGAAATTTTACGTTATCAAACATGGAGCAAACTTCTTTTGACATTTAAAACGTTTTAAGCCAAGGTTTAGATCTTATTCATACAAAGTTAAGGTGGACTGAAAAACATGACGTGCTTAGATAAGCGTGCTAATTTTAGATGTCTATAATCTAATATCTTTAAACGAGCAATTCTTGTATATATATATATATAATTGGAATCTCGGAATCGGCTCCAACGATTTTCATGAAATTTAGTATATAGGGGGTTTCGGGGGCGATAAATCGATCTAGCTAAGATTCATTTTTAGAAAATGTCGTTTTATCGGTGTTTTCAGGCAATGATAAACTTCTACAATATACTCTTCCTGACATCTATTGGCAAGTAGCAATACTAAAGCTACTTCAGTAAATGGCGTTATTAATAAACACTAAACCGAGCAAAGCTCGGTCATCCGGGTACTATAAATTATAAATTAACTATGTAACTAAATCTGTTTGGTCACTTTTTATAAATTCTAGCCAATCAAACTCAGCAGTGTAAACTTTAGACATAAAGACGAGTGAATTGGTTTATGTCAATTGTGATACTATAATATTTTATTATAGGTACGTGAAATAAGCTTTATGTGTAAAATTATATATATTATAATATTAATCCAAATTAATGTCCAATATCCATTCAATGTATTAGTGTAAGTAGATAATTATCAAAAATAAATCCTAAAAAGGTAGATCATAACATTTAAAAATGTACTTCTTGTAGAGCCTGAAAATAAATTCAGATACTCGAGTCTATTTTTGCAAAAAATTCCAAGGCCTTAGTTCTATAAGGACGATAATTTTTCCCAATTTTACCTAAATTATTATTATAATGGTGCTCTAAATTAGGTAAATTACCCTAAAATAAGGCGTCTAAATAACGTTATGAAATGTAACAACAAAGCTTCATGAGAGCTTGAAATAACTTCAAATTGCACAATTTTTTGGGGTTCCGTAGTAAAAACGGAATTCTTCGGAAATGTTCTACGCTATAAAAATTTGTATGGGAAAAGTAGAAGTGCGTTTCAAATGAAACCAGTTTGGGGCATCTCGGTAACCGAGACTCGGTTGGATGGTTTCAAAGTCTATAAAGGACATTGGCACAAATTTTTTTTTGTGTTTTATATGCATATGCATAGATAGGCTTTCACGGCTAGAGCAGCGTAACCAGTAAATGAGTAATAGTTGAAGAACTAAGGAACTCTACATTGCGCGTGGCCTGACGCGCACTTGGCCGGTTTTTTAACCGACTTCAAAAAAAGGAGAAGGTTCTGAATTCGATTGTATTTTTTTTTATATTTCTTACCTCGGTACTTTGGACTGGATGAACCGATTTTGATGATTCTTTTTTAATCGAAAGCTGGCGCTTGTCGCGTGGTCTCACATAAATTTGAACGAGATCTGACAATAGCATCTATGTCAAAAGCATATAAGTCTTAAATTTGCATTAAGTATGTGCGCGATAAATGGACGAATAACTCAATATCACGCCAACACATTTCGATGATTCTTTTTTTTGGATGTACTTCATTTGAAGTCGGTTATTTTTTTGTTAAAATTTTAGATTATTATTATTTGTATTTACCCACACTCTTGCTTTACTTCGCGAATTACCTTGTCTCACCATTAAAACCTATAAAACATCCAGGCTAGGTAATCAGACTCAAGTTCCTTCTTACTCAGAGAGTAAAAAAACAAAAAGCTTAAAAATATAATAAATAATTAAAAATATATATTTTTAAGGCGCCTTATCTTATCATTAAATAAAAACTTGAGTAGCAAATTAGCAGATTAGCCCAAAATTTGTTTAACGCAACTTAACAAAATTTTAAAGCCTTTTTTATGGCCGGCAAACGAGCTGACCTGTAAGTGGCTATCGTTGCCTATGAACATCAGCAACATTAGTGTTGCATCACTGATGCGCTACCAGCTAAGAAAAAGAAAAGAAAAATAAAGAAAGAAGAAAGAAGAATAGCAGTGATAGCCTAGCGGTTAGAACGTTGGCCTCTCGAACGCGGGGGCACGAGTTCAAATCCTGGCCTCTACCTCTAATTTTCAATTAATAAGTGCGTATTACCAGTTAATTATCACTTGCTTCGGTGAAGGGAAACATAGCGAGGAAACCTGCACACAGGAGAGTTCTCCTTAGAGTTCTCAAAGGTGTGTGAAGTCTACCAATCCGCATTTGGCCAGCGTGGTAGACTATGGCCTGTCCCTCACATTGTGAGAGGAGACCCCGAGCCCAGCAGTGGGACAATTATGGGTTGTTGCAATGTTATTTTTTCCAAAACGTCATTCTGTCTTGAACACTTACAATGTTAACATTTTGTGTAACCCTTGTCTATTTTCTTATCCACTTTTGTACATATTCGATTACATTGTCGTCGCTCCCTTAGGATTTTTGTACTACACTGACAACAATGTTTGATAAACATTTCGGCTTTAGTAAAGCGACGCTTCGTTTGCGCGACGCGCAATTTTTAAATGAAAATATTGTTAGAGAGCGGGAATCCAGTCATGTTTCACAGATATTTTCATGACAATATTTGGTTTCTATTATTCGAACGACTTAACTTGCTCCAAAATTAGATTCCAATAATATTGCAGATGTATCATTACGTCAAACGTTGAATTCATTGAAAAAAAAATGATATACTTTTTTTGAAGTGTGTTAAAAATAAAATTTAAAATCCTCCTTGAGGGATAACGAGAACGAACTACAGTGCGTGTGGTCCATCAATACCTTTTGGGCGTTTTTTTTTAATAAAAATAAAACAAAGAATCTATAATATTCCTCATCATCTCCAGCCAGTCATAATTTCGGAGTTATTGTTTGTTTAAGATATCTAATATGTGCTGTTAAACATATAATAAACACGTAAGTAGGTGATTCAACATCTGCGTAACTACAATAATATATCACTGCTACAAAAAGTTACAGAACATTCACCTTCAAGAAAAAATTTACTTTGGAGCAAACACGTACCTACTTCTAAAAGTTTTCGCACCTTTGAGGTACTAAATTTACTTTATACTTGTGCCAAGCGAAAGAAACTCTGTAGATTATTAAATCGCGTCTGTGAATACTTTACTTGTAGGCGAGTCTCATTATGCACAGAATGTGCAAAATAAGTTGAATCCTAAAAAAATTTTTTTTTTTAAACGCTTTTATTTCAATAATGTTTAGTTTATAAAATTAGCTACAAGTTGTGAAAATTTCAAGTCTCTACGTAAAATAGAACATAGAGAATTATGCGTCTAAAGTCTGAAAATCGTTTTTTTTTATTTAATTTTTTTTTTTTTTTTAATTTTCGTGTATTGTCATCGGAAATACACATGTCTGCCAAATTTCATCAATTTTCATTAAAGGGAAGTCATTCAAATTAACGTTACAAGATTTGATCCTTTGATGCTTTGATGCTCCGAAGTGAAGCTAAATAAAAGCGTTTAAAAACGTTTTGACGCAAAATTGACCGACAAATCCTTTACGAAATCCAAATTCCTGACAAGAATACGATTTCAGGGACACTCATCCTTTGTTATGTAAATATCTGTATCTCGCAAAAGTTTGCCTACAAATATCCCCTGAGCGTCGATCCATTAGAAAATGAAAGAACATTTGCTTGAAATGAAACAACACTTGCACGCACCCTTTTGATGATATTACATCGTTTGATACTCAGGTCAATATTGGTTTTAGTTAATGACTCCTTGTTCTTTCTTTTCAACTACAAATTGTTCAATTAGCTACCTTAATGACGTTATAATTTTGAACTTTACTTGTATTTATTTGCATGCATCATTTCCAGCATTTACATGAGCACGTAAACAAGAAATGCTTAACTTGGCTTACGCCTGCACACATACAAGTATTTCTATTGTTCATGCGGCGGTACATGTACCTAAAGTGAGAGAACTCAATCCTCTTTTCAAACAAACATTCCTCGTATCTTCCACAGCTGCAGAAGACGAAACATTTCTAATATGTTAATTTGAAATCCGAGATAATCAACATGGGACCGAACGCTTTCGCCTAGACGAGGACGTTTGTAAACTTATCTCGTGTTCTCGTTAGTGGGATGGGAATCTCTTGAATACGTAAGCACGCCATTCATGATCAAGCTACTGTCCACGTGCCTATTGTCGATGACGACGCTTCGGACTGAATTGCAGAAATCTAGATTATAAATCTGATAAAAGAATTTTATTAAAAATGGTTTTAGACTTAGGTAGGTACTTTTAAGAAACTCTTTTCTTCGTAGTCATTGAAAATGTTAATCGTTATAAATGCTTACTGAAATTGAATTTCAGATTTTTTTTTAAATATTAATAACTCTTTGTAATCTTATCAGATACAGATAACTTACTGTCGATTCCAAAGAAACGTTGATCTAATATTTTGTTATGACATGCCGTCTAAGTTTGCTAATCGGTAAAATTAAGGCAATCTTGTTCCCGTTACACGATTACGTCGGAGACAAGTAATGATATCAAGCAATTTGTAGGCGTATCGCGAAAACGTGAGGTACACGCACAATTCGGGAGGGCTCGAAGACTGTGAGAAACGTATCATTGGCATCCCGGAGCGAGTAAAGGACCTCGAAAATTGCGAGCAATTTATTTGGTTCAAGGGACACGGAATAAAGTAGGAACGACGTCACTCAGTTTTATATTTATTTCGGTCATCGCAGTATTGAGGCAAGAATCGAACTCCAACTAACCAATTCAACCCTTTGACATATTAAGCCATATCGAAGGACTTTAGGTGGCATGAAAACTTCCAACACTTGGGTTGGCCACTAACCCCTCCAACAATCTGCACTGGAGCAGCGTGGTGGAGTATGCTTTAGGCCTCCTCAAGAGAAAGACCGGTGTTCAGTAGTGGGTTATCAATGGGTTGAATCGACATTTTTCTCAATGGCCTTATTCAAATCATCTCATCTTTTTTGACCCGCAATGCATTGGTGAGGCCTTTGGTGTCTAAAGCGATGACGATCATTGAACATCATAATGGCTCGTCTGCTCTTTATTGGCTATTTATATTTAAACAAATCACTTTTTTACATCACATTATAAAATTTACAGTAATATGATGACTTGTATAATACACTTGTCTTGTACTTTTAAATCGCAAATTGTATTCAAAGAATAAATCAACTTTCTTTGAATCTGAATTAAGCTTTGCAATATTCCCGCAAAATTCTTTTGCGTTCAGTTCATTAAAGTAAAACAAGTAACTAATAGACTGAATTTTCAAGAAAAGAGGCTCTCACGTATTATTGTAACGAATATTTTTTGGTGTATCGTTGCAATTTGATTTTTTTTTCTCTATAGAATCATAACTACTGCATCAATATGTATTAGTATACAACCCAACGTAGCTAGTAGGCAACCCAAGTATCGAATTAGTTGGAGTCAGTAACGTAAAAATTGGTGAAATGGAAACGTAAGCAATATAGGCATGTTAAATATTTTCATATTAGTCTTCGTTAATACAAAGCGCATTGAAGAGATAACTCCGCCCTGTTTAAAGTCACTTTAAAATAAATGATTAAGTACGTTTTAAATAAAAGCGTGAGATTAATTAGCTTACTGGCGTTTGCGTTTAAAACGAACAGGTATTTCTCTTTCAGTTCGTATTGGTTCAGCAATTTGTTGCCAATTACTTTGGAATTAATTTTATACAAAACTGGCGTGGGCGTGTTAATTAATTTGATGTGTGCTTACTTCGAACAGACAATACATGTTGATAAAGTGTGCCAAGAATGTGGTTTAATTAGTTTTGTACATCATCACACAGTGTAAGTGTTAAATTAAAATTATAATATCTAAGCTTATCCGTCAAAAAGTACAGTAAATATGTACCTACTCGTACGTGTTCATTCAATATACTCGTAGGTACTAGCTTTTCCCCGCGGCTTTGCCCGCGATAAAATGGTTTTTAAACGAAATTTTTAATTAATTAATTTGGATTTATAGAACCACATAAAAATAAAGTGCACCTATAAGTAAAATGATGGATTAGAATACATAATATAAGATATTAGATGATGCCCGTGGCTTCGCGCGCGTGTATATCGATTTTTTGCAAATTCCGCGGGAACCCTGAACTTTTCCATGATAAAAAATAGCCTTTGTGTTAATCCAGGGTATAGGCTATCTCCATTCCAAATTTCAGCTAAATCGGGAAAGTAGTTGTGGCGTGATTGCGGAACAAACATCCAAACATCTCCACAATATTTCACATATTTTGTAATATTAATAGGACTATTTTGAAAGCTTTGAATTTTTACCATACTGTAATGGTTTCCAGTATTTTTAGGGTTTGAGACGAAAAACTGAACCCATATAGGATCACTCTTGTGTCTGGGCGACCGCCCTTCACAGCCAATTTTCGCCGAAACTACTGGACCAAATGAGTTGAAATTTCGTACTCGTGTACTTTTTTATGACCCAAAGACGAGTATATAAAGAAAACAAATGAATTTTGAAATATTTTTTTAACAAAATCAAAAAAAAACTGTTTTGCAAACCATATCGTGTGGCATGTCAAATGAAATGACTTATCGTAAGGATCTCAAATATAATATGTTCGTTATAGTTTTATAATAGATAATTTTAAAATTATTCAAGAAAGAGCGAAAACTGAAGACGAAAATTGACTATCTCCCCCCCTAACCTCCGTAACTACCGAGGCTAGAATTTGGAGAAAAATAAAGAAAATAGTTATTTACTTATTTATCACAGGAATAAATAAAATAGTTTATTATTCTATGTATGAACTGATCATTAACATTCTCAGTTCCTTTGGCACTTAACGCGTTGATTAGGCCTTTGAAGTTACTAATCCCCAACAACATTATAAGTTAGGGAACATACCAAAACCACGTAACCCATTTTTTCCAACTTTTCCCCCCCCTCCCACCCCTTCGTGACCATCCGTAGTATATGAGTCCCCCTAGTTTTCACGTGGTAATTGATAAATACGATTTTCAATACTTTTTTGCAAAAACAGAGTTAAAAAATAATAATTTTGCTTATATTTGACGACTTTGTGGTGCAATGGTTGCTAAAATATTGACTACGTGACAAAAACCTAACCCCCCCCCCCTCTCCCCTCTGTGACCAATCTTGGTGTTTTGAAGACCCCCCTTTCCCCCTAAATGAGGCACGTGGTTTTGGTATGTTCCCTTAAGGGTACGGCGATTTGTTAAATGAACCTCATGTAATAGTGTAATGGAAACCGATGTTTTTAAGATGAGCTCTGTTGAGCCTTGTCTATATTTTTCATCGTTACCATTTCGATTACCAGACATGACCCAACGGCCAACCTCCCACTTTAGTGTCGTACTCGTTTTATTGTAACTCGCTAATACTATGTTAGTTTGTATCTTGACTCGAAGTACCTATAGTCAGTAGTCATTGACTTAGTCCTTAAATATTTTGTCAGTCTTTGGAACTTTTATAATAGTTTTGCTTCTAACAATGTAATTGGCTTCTAAGTAAATAAACAAGCTGCATATGAATATGAAGAATAAAGTTCTTAAAATGATAATAAAATTATATTTGACTTTGGTTTATAACAAATACTTTTTGAAAGAATAAATAATACTGAAAGAAGCGCTAAAAGCACTAAGGTTATATAATCTTAAGCGGTAAGCCTTAACTTTTTTACGTGTCACTTTTGCATGAATTGCCCAGGCGCATCATGACTTGCCAATTTTACGATTAGACGACTGATAATAAAACGTAATGTAGGTTCATTGTGAGTAGCTACTTCAGGCGTCCTTTGTCTGATCCATTTATCTCAACGATGCAAGGGAGGCTAATTTATTACTCAAGTTGTGCTGTGAAGATGTACTTATGTCCCAAGAGGTATTTACATAAAACTTCGCTGAGGTCAGGATGCCTATAAAAGGAGGTATATTTTATCGGTACTTTGTAAGAGGAACCTTGCCTAAGTAATAATACTTAGGTACCCATCACTAACAGTCAATATAAACATTTTCGATATTACGTACTGTCTTATTATATTTATGTTTGCATTTGTAGATATATTTTAAGAGTAGGTATACGATAAAATTTATGATATACTGGCTATTCAATAATAAACATTGGGAATTTGTGTACGGTTGAAGTATTAGGTACTTTTATTTTTTCAATGAAAACTGCATTTGGATGTTTCGGTTCTTATAACTTTCAGTAGTAACAAAGTTCCTTGATAATAAAATTAATTATAGTAAACGTGGAACGCTATGATACTTTGCAAAATGGTTTCCGACCGACCATTAGCAGATTCCTCTTCAGACAGTGGCGTAAATTACATGCAATTTGGGAAACTGTTTCCCACGACTGGAACTTTCCTTTTGATATTTTGTCCCTCACAGTGTTTTTCTCGCTTCAAATTTACTAGCAGAACTTAGGGCGTAATTTCATTGATTATTTTGAGCTTACGTGCGAGGTGTAAGGTGCAAGAACTACACAGCAAGACAAGTAAGCGCCCTACTATTATATTTTATCAGTTGCTGTGTGTATCTGTGCTATTTATGATGTATCGACTGAGTTAACGTATGAAAATGCGCCATTAGAAATGTGAAAATGAGCCACAGATGTACTTAAAGCAAAGCAACAACCCATAATTGTCCTACTGCTGGGCTCGGGGTCTCCTTTTACAATGTGAGGGGTACAGGCCATAGTCTACCACGCTGGCCAAGTGCGGATTGGTAGACTTCACACACCTTTGAGAACATTATGGAGAACTCTCAGGTGTGCAGGTTTCCTCACGATGTTTTCCTTCACCGAAGCAAGTGATAATTAACTTGTAATACGCACATAATATTTGAAAATTAGAGGTGCGTGCCAGTATTTGAACCCGGGCCCCCGCGTTCGGGAGACCGACGTTCTAACCACTAGGCTATCACTGCTATAAGATGTACTTACGTATGATCAACTGTTGCTATAATTATTGTGTGTGTCGATTATAATGCACGAGCAATTTAGATGTAGGTATGTATACGTCATGAAATAGTTAACAAAACAACAATATACATACCTACCTATTATGATTTAGATCACTGTTGTTATTGGAAGCAATTTGCATGAATGCTCGATCCAAATCTAGAACTAAATAGCACAAGAGCAGTGTTAACATGCGTTACACTCTCGTTCAATAATGGAGTATTGTGGTAACTGCTACAATCTACTATCCAATTATACAGAAATACTATTGTCAGTTGGATCTGAATCAAACATTTTATGATGAACGAGAAATTGGTCAAATAGAATTTTGAAACTCTAGCTGCTGAACTCAAGTCTCCTTTTATATTATGGTCTGCACAGTCCATCTTGCTGGCCAAATGCAGATTGGCAGACTTTAAATACCTTTCAGAAAAATATAGAGATCTCTTTGGTGTGTAAACTTTTCATAGTTTCCTTCACCAAATGTAATGATCGGTAATTAATTTCAAATTTAAATTCAAATTCAAAAATAATTTATTTCAAATAGGTCACTTTGTGGAACTTTTGACACGTCAAAATCATTGAGAAATAAAATAAATAAAAGTATTGGTAATAAGATCACGCAACCTTAATTATAAATTTTCAAGGGTTCTAAGCGCGTCTGGTCTGAGAAGAAGGTCACAACAAACTCAGCCGGGTTCTCTCTTTATCACCATATTTTCTTATCAGGTGACAGTTGTTAAGTCCTGTCGAAACTCGAAACTCTTGGTGATTTATGAATGAGAGAAATTAGAACATATTACACATTGGATTTTTGAACGATTTGTAATTAATTAAATCCTAATAACAAATATTTTAAATAAGAAACAGTTTTTTATAATTTAATGTAGAGTTTCTTATAGGGTTTGGTGTGCGTACTTCTACAGTTCAATTAACTGCTGCTAACTCCTCAGTTACACGGAAACACCAAAGCTCATTGCCATCATATAAAGACTGTATGTAACATGCCATCTTTCACCATTATTTCAAGGAAAACACACTCCTTAGATACAAAGAGGCTGAACAGTTTGCGAATCGCGCAATCCATTATTCGTGACCATCTCCGCGGATTAGCCGCCGCCCATTAGACGCCGCTTTTCTTTTAGTTTACGGTCGCAATCTCCGATAATGTATTGAGAGTGGGCACATAAACGTCGATACTTGTTTGTGGACGATATTTTGGGTAAAGTGTTTTTTGCTGAGTTAATCATAAATATACGTTAGCGATTGCCAATGATCTGTTACGGCTTGGTGTGAATGTGCGTATAGTTGCGAGATTGGATGTGATATTGGGATTTAGTGAGTGGGTACTTACTTCAATATGATAGAGGATTAAAGGGCTCCAGATGGAACCTCTTACAACATGAATGTGTTTGAAGTACGTTGCCTTTTGCAGATTCGGTTAAGGTAACTTTGAACTTTCCGTCGATATTTGACATTGCGACACTGCGACATCAAAGGCAGTATTTGCTGATATTTGTTAATACTTATACTTTTTCGTACTAGTGCTCATCCATTAATAGTGACTATGACCAAAATGCAAGATATTTATTTAATTAACAAGTTAAGAATTTTTTGTTATTTATTTCATGTACTCGTAAAACTGATGCACAATGCACATTCATGAATACGAATATATTGTTATATGATATTCGTGTTTTGTTGAACAGGTTATATACATAATATATCTCCGATCAGCCCATAAATTATAGGAACGCTATCACAAATTTGCGTATCGAATAGGGTAGCAGGGTTATTACAAGTTTCCAAGAGTATCTGAATATATTTGGTTATGTTGCTTACCACTTCAGTCTACATTTCTATATAGGTCTACTGATGTATTTTATAACACACTAGTAGCCCGCCCTCGCTTTTCTTCAAGAGAACTTTGCTCATTTGCCCCATAGCCTAGCCAGTTGTACTCTGCCTGCAAAGCGAGGGGTCAAGGGATCTGTTCCCGGCTGGGGCAGAAGTTTAATTTATTGATCTGTAGTGGCGGATATTCTCGGCTCATAGGTGTTAGGGATGTCTCATTTATATTGTCCACCGGCAGCACAGCACGGGGGTATGAGCATCATTTCGTCACTGGAAAGGCAATAATACTAACACGCCAACATGCCTCTTTGCGTGTCTGTATACGTGTGTATCACGTGGAATTTTTAGCACGGGACGGGATCTAGGATACATTCATTTTCCTTAGAAATTATGAACGTGGAAACGTCACTGGAAAGGCAATAATACTAACACGCCAAGACGCATTTTGGCGTATTACTGGCTTTTCCAGTCCATTTCAGGCCAACTCTGATCAATAAATTAAGTTAATTATTAAAGCCTAACTAGACTATACTAATACGCGGAAAATAAAAAGTATCCTAGATAACGTTTCAAGTCCCATGTTAAAAGTTCGGCGTGATACACATGTATACAGACATGCAGAAACAAAACGTATTCATGTCCATTACAAAACTCACCATTTGAATTTCCAAAAAAGTATTGAATTACAGATTTTATCCACTTACGTTCTTATTGTTAAAATTAATTCTGTATTACATAGTTAAACATTATTTTAAGTTGTTTTTTATACAACAGTTCCTGTTAAGGAAAAGATACAGATAATAGCCAGCTGCTGAAGTTTTAGTGACTAAGCTAGTTTTAGTCTGGAGGTGAAATTTTCCTTGGCGCAGTGGAAACCTACTTAGTTCGTGCCGGATAGCAGCTGCGGTAATAATATGGAGATTATTCTCTGTTATTAAAACAGGACCTCTAAGCATAGACACGTGCCAGAGTTTAGCAGCCATGAAAGAATTATCCTAGAGAAGATAAACATGAACATCTCTGACATATTTATAGTTTATCATAATGTTTATTATTCATGTTATATGTATAAATAGTTTAATATATGTTTATTGTATAAAATGCCGACGGGCTAAGTGATAAAATTATCTATAACTTTTTAATTCGAGCACATTTGAGTATTTGAAGATCAAATAAAAACTTCTTCAATTTTTTCTTTAATCTGAGATAACCATTAGATTCCTTATATTCCTATTCCTACTAACGATATTAAATGATGTTATGTAAAACATGAACCCCTGACACAAATCCCACAGACAAATTATTTGCGCGTCTAACAAAACGAAGGATGGAACGGAAATAACAGACTGCTTACGCTAAAACCGTTTGACACTTGACTGACGTTTGACTGACAATAAAGCGTCGTTCACTGACAAGGAATGCAGTATTTTTTACTCGATTGTTCTACAGTAAGTAGAACTTTATAGTGATTTTATTCCTTTGCAATTAATTAAATAGAGATACATCGTATATTTTGTTTAGGCTGGCAACAACAGTAATAAGCTACGTCATTAAATAGGCCAATAACAATACGTAGAATATAAAAAAAAAACTCCTTTCAGCTTTTTTATTACGTAGTAAGTTTCAAATAAAAAAAAAGACAATTTGATTTAAGTTGAGACCACCTTTAATAAATAATTAATGTTTACATCACATAAATGCTCTATACAATGTATATTTACATATTAATATGAAGGAATCTATGATGAATCATCTTTCAACCTAAAGCACTATTCGTGGTACAGTTTTCCGAAGATAGATCGAAGATAATGTACCTACCAACAGGTCTCTTTGCTGGAGGTCGCTAGACTCTCCGCTCTTTGTCACTCAGTTGGTTTTCGACAATACTCTGCAAATATTTTTTTTTTTGATGAATTTTGATTTTGATGATCACAATTTTGATCACAATTTTGATGAATTTTCCACCTTATTGCACAAAATTATAGTAGAACCGGATGTTATATGTTTAACGGTTACGGAATGTTGGCTATCCTGTAATTTAATTCTTCCTCAAATTGAAAACTTTAATTGCACTGCAACAACTAAACATTATAATCAAAACGACGGTTTGGTACTTTATACAAACACTAAGTTATTTTGTACTACATATGAACCCAACTTGCAAGACGCAAATTGTCTCGTCGCAATTATAAACAATAACATTGCTATGATTTTTTAGACCGCCATCTTTCACTAATATTGATAATTTTTTAAACTCGCTAGACGATTTGCTAACTTCACTAAATAAATATAAATCAGTAATTATAAAAGGTGACATAAACATAGATATAAAAACAGACTCCTTAGATCGTCACGCTGCCAAATACCTTAACCTTACAGCATCTCATGGCCTGATGACAGCGCATACCATACCAACGAGAAAAGGAAACTGCTTAGACCATGTTCTGATGAAATCGCAGTTCTCGTCTACAACGTTGGTTATTAAAAACAGTATAACGGATCATGACACTATCCTTTTGTCACTGATTATTGAAAGCCAAAAAACACAAAACACGTCTGTAATTTATAAGAAATTTGATTACTTTAAAATTAAAACACAATTACAAAACACAAATTTTCAAAATGTCTTAGACTGTTATGATTGTGACCAGGCAGCTGAATTATTTATTAAAACGATATCGGACATAATAAGCGCGTCTTGTACTGTAAAAACACTTCCACGTCGCAAGGCCCCATTGAAACCGTGGATCACTCCGGGACTGGTTCGCTGTATGAGAAACCGAGATAAACTACATTTACGGCTTAAAAAGTCACCTGATAATGAAATATTAAAAACTACATATACTAGGTATCGAAATTACTTATCACGCATTCTTAAAAAATTAAAAATACAATACGAACGAACAGAAATTGAAAATGCTAAGAATATAAAAAAACTATGGGAGGTCATAAAACGTATTGGAAACCTTAAACCTACTGAGAGTTTTAGTAAGGAACTTCTAACATTGTCGGATACTCCATTAGAGTCAGTTAACATCGTAAATAATTTTTTCGCTAATGTTGGCAAAAATGTAGCAATAAAAATCCTTTCTTCTAATAATGCCCTAAATAGTGACTTTACACCTATCAGCCATAATAATTTAAATTCCTTTGTCTTGATTGGACCTGATATTCAGGAAATAATATCGATTGCAATGTCTCTCAAAACTAGTTACACGTCCGGAATAGACAACATAACATCTAAACTTCTAAAAGAAAATATTGATTCTCTTGCTCAGCCATTACACCATATTTGCAGTCCATCTATAAATGTAGGACACTTCCCAACCGCTTTCAAGAAATCTATAATACTACCCATTCATAAATCTGGTACCCAAAATACTCCAAGAAATTATAGGCCGATATCCATATTACCTACCTTCTCAAAAGTGTTAGAACGGGTGTTAAATAAAAGACTTACTAACTACCTAGAAGATAGGAAGCTTATATCGGATAATCAATTCGGATTTCGGAAAAATAAGTCGACATCTGATGCAGTACGGCATCTGACAGATCATGTAGCTAGAAACCTTGATGTTGGCAATAAATGTATAGCGATCATGTTAGATTTGGAGAAAGCCTTTGATACCGTTTCCCACTCACTTCTTCTTCGTAAGTTAGAAGCGATAGGAGTTCGAGACTTACAACTAGAAATTTTTAAAGACTACCTGTCTAATCGCACACAATGTGTTAGAGTGGACAGTGTTACGAGTGAACCGGAAACTGTTACATATGGGGTACCTCAGGGAAGTATTCTGGGTCCAACTCTCTTCCTGGTATATATTAATGATTTGTGCAACCTAAAACTAAAAAACGGAAAAGTAATTACCTTTGCGGATGACACGGCGCTTATATTCCATGGAGAGAGTTGGGACGAAGTTTATTCTCTTGCACAAAAAGGTCTCAATATAGTAACGAACTGGCTGAAAAGCAATTTACTTAGTCTGAATGTTTCAAAAACCAAAATACTAACCTTTTCGATCCGATCAAACCTCCAACCACCAAATCTTGATTGTTATAATATAAAAGTCCATAATAATAATAATAACAACTTACTATGTTCGGAAAATACTTGCAACTGTTTGAAATTGGAAAGAGTTACTATATGCAAATACTTAGGAATAGTACTGCACTCCTATCTAAATTTTAAAGAGCACATAAAAGCTGTCACCAATAGATGTCGTAAACTTATTGCTCTCTTCAGAAATATGAGACATGTAGCTGATAAAAAGACCCTTCAACTGCTTTATTCTGCACTGTGTCAATCTATACTAACATACTGTATAGATACTTGGGGGGGTGCTGCTAAAACGTATATGTTGCCTTTGGAGAGAGCACAGCGTGCCATACTGAAAGTTAGCAACTTTCTACCTTTTAGATACCCCACAACAATATTATATAAAGAATGCGGTGTTCTCTCAGTGCGTAAACTATTTATCTTAAAACTAACGATAACGCAGCACAAACACACACACACACACACACACACACACACACACACACACACACACACACACACACACACACACACACACACACACACACCACACACACACACACACAACACACACCACACCACACATACCACACACAACACACACACAACATACACACACACACACGCTAAGTTGCAGATTTTTCCTTTTTTGTGATTATTTTTATTGCATGTTAATTTTGGTTACTTAATTTGCTAAAAATGAACATCAAAAACTATGTTTATATACTTACTATGTCACACATATAATTTATTATAGTAACGGATACCTCTTGGGAGAGTTCAGTTGCCTATATTACAGGTTTACGCCCAGTTTAGGCAGCTGACGAACATTTAATTTTGACTACCTACTATAAAAATGTATTACCCAACACCATGTACATGCAAACATATTCTTGATGAATAAATCAATTTGAATTTGAATTTGAATATTAATCGTGAAATACATACACCTATATAGTCATTTAAATACTTTTCTTATTTAGCGAATACAAAGTACTGAAAGTATACAAGTATAATGTGAAGTAATTGCAAGAAATTAAATTGCATTAAAATAGAAAACGAAGGTCCACAATTACTATTCTGACTTGATCCTACATAACAGAGCCCTACAATATGCAGTGATTTATACAAAGAACTATGACAAGGAGAAACTAAGAAACAGCCATTAAGGATTTGCGGCAATCGTAAATCTGTCTGAAGTGCGAGCAGTAGATCCTTTGTCAGTTGTCCACAAATATCTCCGCGAAGCGCTCAAGTATTTACAACTTCGATTATGTCGTTGGAGTAATCCGAGAGTGAATTTGCATAACTGTTGGATGACAAGCGTTGTTAATGTATTGGAGTGCTATCCGAATTGAGTACACTAAGGTTTAGTAATTAGTTTAATAGTGAAGGTTTAATTTATCGTTAATTTCAATAATATAACTACCGTACTGTTTATATATTTCGACATTACGGAGATGAAAATACAGTACCTATCGATCGTGAATATGTTGACAAGTCAAAAAGCATACTTTACAGGCCGGTCATTTCTAAGTTAGTTAATTTTTAAATAATACATATTTACTTGAGAGACTTGTTGACTATTATTCACGCCATCATCCAATTGATGCTTAGGGCCGGCGTATATATGGCGGAGAGCAGCGCAGAGCATTTTTCACGGTCAAAGTATTATCGACATTGTCCTTATTGAAATAATATTCAAAATTTAGTAACATAACAATTACTTTCTGAAGAGCATCATAGCGACTACATGCGAAAAGTAGCCCGCAGGGTTGCCAGATGGTCGGGATACGTCTGGATCATCCCGACATTTATTATGACATGACATGATATGATGTCCAGAGTCCCGACAAAATACAAAATGTTCCGATAGTTAACAATTTAATAATATGAAGTCAAAAATTTAAAAAGAAACATAGACTTAAATATATAGACGAGCTGTTCCGAACTAAATCTGCGTCACATTCGCGCCAGCGTGCCGGCATAGAATAGGACGACGCTTACGCAGAAGCGACAATCATACGATTTATGCCTATTCCCAGTTTGCCTCGGCGAGAGGACTAGGACATATATTTTTAACATTGCAAGTAAATATTAATAATTTAAATATGTATGAGTCTGGTTCGTAGTCGGAGTTTGGTTTGTAGATGGAGTCTGGTTCGTAGTGAGTCTTATTTGAAGTCACAGTCTGGTTTGTAGTCGGAGTCTAGTTCGTAGTCGAAGTCTGGTTTGTAGTCTACAAAGTAAAGTCCGTAGTTGTGGCGTGATTGGAGAAATAACATCCAAACACCCAAACATCTAAACATCCAAACATCCAAATATCTTCATAAACTTTAACACGTATAATATTAATATTGTTCTTTATAAAGAGATGTGCTTTTCCAACAGAATTGTCCTGGCTCATTTGCTTTCTCCATTGATGAGCATAGTTAACCACTCAGTATCGGGGAACCTAGCCTTGGAAGTAAATAAGAGATGTGCCCCTACACCATTGAAGTATAATGTCATAGAACAGACATCTCGAACAAAATGTGTGTCCTGCCCGGGAGGTTCAATTTTCAAAATTGAGCCCTCGTTCGCCTTTTAAAAATTGAACGAATCCATTGAAGATTGAAGCCACGTGGTGTCAATGCATTGGGACATACATGGTGTTCGATGTGTCGGTTCTATACGCTAGTAATAATACTTCAATGAATAAAATATGAAATTTCAAGCAAAATCACACAAAAGAGCTTGAATCTGAAAAACTTCAATTAACTTTTAAATCAAGCATTCGATACCTCACTTAATAGAAAAGTTGAAAAAAGATTCTCGAAAAGTTCTTTTACAGTTGGGCACACTTTTAATTACAGATCTTACGAACAGATTGTACTTTGTCTGTGAAGGTATTTATTGCTTCGGGACGCAGATTATGTAATCGTATTTCTGCTGTGTAGGGCATTGAAGTATTATTACTAGCGTATAGAACCGACACCGTGATCACCATGTATGTCCCAATGCATTGGCGCCACGTGGCTCCAATCTTCAATGGATTCGTTCGATTTTGAAAGGAGAACCGGGGCTCAATTTTGAAAATCGAACCTCCCCGGCGGGACACACACATTTGTTCGAGATGTCTGTTCTATGACATTATACTTCAATGGTGTAGGGGCACATCTCTTATTTACTTCTAAGGCTACGTTCTCCGATACTGAGTGGTTAACTATGCTCATCAATAGAGGAAGCAAATGAGCCAGGACAATTCTGTTGGAAAAGGCTATAATTATATTACACTTACGAGCCAACTCAGAGTCACTAACGGTTATTTTAATCTCTACTTAGTAAATAATCACCAAACAAATACTGTACTAAGGAGCGATTTAAGTAACCGTTAGTGACTTTGAGTTGAGGCGATAATGCTGATTTCATCGCTTTATTATTAGCCAGTAATAAGTTCATCATGCTTTTGGTACGGTGATGATTTTATCATTACCGGATGACCTGGAATAATAATGAAGAATAAAACAGGTAATTTCACAAACCTGGATGCTAGGTCACTCTTAAATACAACAAATGCTTAGGAAACATACCAAAACCACGTAACCCATTTTTTCCAACTTTTTACCCCCCTCCCCCCCCTTCGTGACCATCCGTAGTATATGAGAAGACCCCCCCCTCCTAGTTTTCACGTGGTAATTGATAAATACGGTTTTCAATACTTTTTTGCAAAAACAGAGTTAAAAAATAATAATTTTGCTTATATTTGACGACTTTGTGGCGCAATGGTTGCTAAAATATTGACTACGTGACAAAAACCTAAACCCCCCCTCCCCTCTGTGACCAATCGTGGTGTTTTGAAGACCCCCCTCCCCCCCTAAATGAGGCACGTGGTTTTGGTATGTTCCCTTAAGTATTATGATCATTACAGCATCCATGACCGTTCTAAAAAGAATGCTCGACTAATAAGATTGAAAAAATATTGTTTCAATATGTTAAAAAAAATTGTATTGTTAATTCCTAGCATAAAGCCAGACAGAATCTTCTCAGTGTAAGTCATAATAACTAACGATTTTGTTCCCTGTAAAATATCGTAAAACTTTACAACGTTGCTTAGAATATACATACAAAAATAATGGCATGAATTATAACGAACTTTGGTTTTTAATGCCCTATTCATATTAATGTGCTCTAGGGTAGCAAAGTTACGAATTAAAAACTTAGTCGGTGTGTTGAAATCCCCGGAAAACTTTATGGTTGTACTGCGGTCGAGTAATAAAATACGGTTTGATTTTATTCATTATCCTGAGCATTGGCCCGTGCAATATTACGTTCTGTTAATTAATTGCTCTGTTGAATAACATTATGTCATTAAACAGGTACATTCAAGTACCTACTTATTTAACATCTTATCTTTCTGCCAACAGATAATTAAATGTCTACTGTAGTGGGACTGTTACGAAAAAATATTTGTCAGTAGCTATATTTTATCAGTGACTTGTAAAATATTAAAAGAAAATTACAAATCGAGGAGTCAAAGGATCATAGATCGTAAATGTTTAATCAGTAGATACATATGTTATATTAATACATTGTGAGATTCAGTTTTTGATGTCAACTTTAGACTCAGTCACTCAAAGAAAGCTGTCAAATGTCTTAGTGAAATCACTACACCTGACTAAATTCGACTGCCTCAATTTCAGTGCCCTCTTGGCATATCTACATTCACATTAATTGGTAAATAATATACCGGTATTCACATTATTGCACGTGTAGATAGCAGTGGTTTAGGTACATTGTACGTACATAATGTACATGAATGACGTAAGAACTTCTGTTTGACCACTATCTCCTGCATAAATTCGCACTGTAAGCTTTGATGAGGCGAGAGTCGAGACCCCTGTGCTATAGTGGGCAACTATTTGGCTGAAGTAATTTTTTATTCGACTCTAACCCTTGTGGGCTTGACCGCATCGTCATTCAGGTCCAAATTGTGAAGAGGGTTTCTACTAGTCTATTTAAAAGACTGTTTATCAAGACCTCGGCTACATCTGCCTTCCTTTATACCCGTAACGCGTTTGTCGTGTATGTTGATTTATTTATCAGTTCCACGAATTTATTTCCTTTGTTTATCGTCGGTGAAGTTAATTCCGAGGGGAAATTATTCAGGACGTTTAAAACAAACACCGCTTGGGAGGATATTGGGGTACAAAGAACCACATTATTCATAAAGCAAAACAGGGATCGTTGTTCGATTATGACGAAACTTTTGTGATATCGTTAAAATAACTAGATATTTTATGTGTTAATTATACGGTACGAATTATTTTCAATTACTTTTGTTTCAATATTTGGTTTACAAGTTTGGTTTAAAAGTCTTTTACATTATATTTGACTTTTTCATGATTTACGTGTATTAACAACCGATAACAATCGAATAATTACTTCTACGTTGATGGATATATTATTATTATTTATTTATTTATTTCTTTATGTACCATACAAAAAGTATATAAACAAAGGCGGACTTAATGCTAAAAGCATTCTCTGCCAGTCAACCTTCGGGCAGTAATAAAACAACGATGGCGGTATATTCAACAAAGAGAGAAAAGAAGAAAAAAAAAATTAAGAAATACGCAGTCTAAATAAATACAATACAAAATAAATGTATCTATATAAATGAATATATATATATAAATACCCAAATAAATATTATAATACATACATCATATAATAACTATAAACATATTCATACATATTATATTATAATATATATAATATATATTTATTATAAAACATTACAACCGATATAAATATAGATGACAAATTCACTATGCCTACAGATCTAAACCTACAAAGTATGCCAGTAGCCTTTTCTTAAAACAAAACTTAGATACTTGTTTTCTGATGTCACAAGGAATTTCATTCCAAAGTCGAGCAGCTAGTACAGAAAAAGAGTGAGACTGGAAACCGGAATGATGAGAAGGAATAGAGAGAGTCAAAGTTTCAGAGGAGCGTAAGTCCCGTTCATGAGTATCCTTAAGAAAAAGAAACTTGCACCTTAAATAGGAGGGAGAGAGTGCATCATATAAAATAGTGAACAGAGTAAGAAGTATCCTGCTTTGTCTTCGTTTGCGGATAGGGAGCCAATTAAGCTGACGTCGAAAAGAGGAAACTTGGTCAAACTTACGAAGACAAAATATGAAACGAATGCAATTGTTGATGAGGCGGTCCAGTTTATTAAGAAGGTATATGTTATATAAGGAGAAGAAGGAGAAGAAGGAGAAGAAGGAGGAGGTTATAGAAGGTATATGTTAGCTAGTTTCTAAATAAAAATACCTCGTTGCTTGTCTTAAAAATCCATTAAAATTCCCGTAGAAAGCAACAGGTTATATACCTATTTCCCAGGTAGGTATGGAAATTTGCTCGCAGGACGAATTAAAAATCCGAGGTACGCTTCGTACGAGTCAAAAGAATCGCTATAAAATACCGACTTTATGATCTCTTTCTGGTTACTTTGTAGGCCCTAAAAAGGCCTAGTAAGTAAATTGTATTGTATTCCAATGATTCAATTGTGGATAGAGCAAATTGCCACTTCAATCGGATAGAATCGATCACTGCGTAGATAACTTGTTTTTGGTAACAAACGATCTTTTCTATCTATCTTTGGAGTGGTAATAATTTACTTACGGAACTTCGTTTTAAGAAAGATTACTTCTCTTTTCAGACTTTTATTATAATATTAATAGGTTATAGGCCAGTGCCGATACCTCTGAAAACGGTAAAAAAACAAAAAAAATTATAATAGGATGAAACCTATTGCAAAAGGAAGAGAATATAACAAAAAATAAAGGAAAAATAATTTACGGGCGATCTGAGGTCGGGAAGTGGGGGGAGGGGGGGTTTAAGGGTAAAAAACGGTTTGTCTCAATTTCCAGCAAAACTATAAGTCCTATCGAAAAAAGTCAAGTGAAAAAGGTGTAGATAATAAAAAGATCTAAAACTTTTGTATTTACACTTTTTTCACATAACCTCAAAATTTATGTGAAAAATTCAAAAAACCAAGTTTTTGGTTTTTTATTTTTATCTTTTACAAAATTTTTTTTTTTTAACGAAATTTTGTAAAAACTTACCTTTTTATGTCCCAAATACGCTGTAATTTATTAAATTAAAATATTTATTTTTTCACCTTATTTTGAATTAATATCGAAAAAACACCCTAATTTTCAATCGAAAATTCACCCGTCAAAATATCAGTTTTTTTCAAAAAGTTGGTGTGGTTTCTGTTCGTTGGAATCTCTATTTTGCGATGGTGAAAAAAAAATAAATATGTTACTATGGTAAATCTTCTCAGAAAATGCAATGAAACGACAACTATTTTTGCATGTTTCTTGCAATCTTTATGGATTTGTAATTTTTTTGCTTATTAATTTAACATGGATTTTGACGTTTTTCGATTAATTAAAGTGTAAATTTTAATAAATGGCTCAAAATTGTACATAAATATTAAAAATATATATTTAAAAACTCGAACTCGAATAATTTTTGTGAAAATAGTTGTCGTTTCATTGCATTTTCTGAGAAAATTTAACATGGCAGTGTATATTTTTTTATATACCATCAGAAAGTAGAGATTTCAACAAATAAAAAGCCCACCGACTTTTTAAAAAAATCGAATATTTTGACGGATGAATTTTCGTTTAAAAATTAGGGTGCTGTTTCGATATTAAGTCAAAATAAGGTGGAAAAATAAATATTTTAAATCAAAAAAATTACAGTATGTTTGGGACATAGAAAGGTAAGTTTTCACAAAACGTGGAAAAAGAAATATTTTTGTAAAAGATAAAAATAAAAAACCAAAAACTTGGTTATTTGAATTTTTCACATAAATTTTGAGGTTATGTAAAAAAGTGTAAATGCAAAAATTGTAGACCTTTTTATTACCTATAACTTTGCCATTTTACTTTTTTCCATAGGACTTATAGTTTTGCTGGAAATTGAGATAAACCGTTTTTTACCCTTAAACCCCCCCTCCCCCCCACTTCCCGACCTCAGATCGCCCGTAAATTATTTTTCCTTTATTTTTTGTTATATTCTCTTCCTTTTGCAATAGGTTTCATCCTATTATAATTTTTTTTGTTTTCAAAAATTATCGGCACTGGAGTATTAGTAAATTTGGTGCATTTAATTTGTCCTTTGTTTGAAGGCTTAGGAAATATTAACTCGATTTAGATGTTTATTCTTTAATACGCGACTTTTTAGTTCCTAGCTATAATATTTTAGTAACAAACTGTAGTGTATTGTTAACACCATAAAAGAGAACCGAGAAGAATCTTAGTTAAACCTTAGCTGGCTAAATGCCTCTGCCCGTGTCAAACTGTAAAGGCTGTAAGAGTCAACACTGCATTCGAAAATAAGTTGAATCCAAAAAAAATTTTTTTTTTTAAACGCTTTTATTTCAATTTTTTTTTGATTTTCGTGTATTGTCATCGGAAATACACATGTCTGCCAAATTTCATCAATTTTCATTAAAGGGAAGTCATTCAAATTAACGTTACAAGATTTGATTTGATGCTTTGATGCTCCGAAGTGAAAGTAAATAAAAGCGTTTAAAAATCTTTTAGTATATTTTCACACAATTGCTATCACCGCTATATAATTATATTTTAGCATAATTTAGTTTCTATAATAATTATTTTCTTTAGCAAGAAAGGAAAATTGTCTAACAACACATACACCAATAACATTTGGGTTACAAAATGTGTTTATAATATCATATTGTAATTATTTATTTATTGGTGAAAGACATATTTATAAATTAAATTTTTGTAGCACCTATAGCAACTTTTAGCAATCGCCCAGAGTTGAATGGTGGAGAATGCCATTAGGAATTAAGTCTGCCTATTGAGATCTAGTTTTTTTAAGGTTCCAAATTAAAATCAGAACCCTTATAGTTTTGTCATTTCTGTCTGTCCGTCTGTCCGTCGTAAAATAAAATATTGAAATACATTTTTTTTCAGGGTACAGTACGTATGTACGCGACAAATCGCTCGATATCACAACAACCGATTTTGATGATCCTTTTTTTATTGGAAAGGATGTACTTCATTTGAAGTAGTTATTTTTTCTTAAAATTTTAGATTATTAGGTTTACACTAAAAATAAAATGGGGGATGAAAATCTTTAGTTGTAAATATTTAATGAATACACCAATATTTACAATTTATAGCTTGAAATGTTTTGTAAATTATTTTATTGTACGATACATTTTTTTGTACGTTAGCAATTCTGTGACAATAATGTGACATTATTTGCTAAGTATATTGATCAGAAATTATGCTAAGATATTTCAAAAGGAAATTAGGTTTAAAAGTCGTGCAAAACTCGGGCTATTTTCGTTTACAGACGGACACGGTTTATACGGTAAATAGGCGCTTTGAGCAACTCAAAGAAGAGGAATAGGATGTCCTCTGTAGGATAAAAGTATCGGAATATTGTTAAATAAACTGAACAAAAGCTGCATAGAAAAGCTTTGGTCTGAAAATGGAATTCTTTGCAATGTACTTTTCTTTACATATCTGGAGATACTAAATTCTAAGAACTTTTTGGATCTTCTGTAAATTTGACCATTTTTACATTTATGTGTAACAATTTCAGCTTTAAAATTGAAATCTATCTAAATCTATAGGTCAATAAGAATAAAAAATTGTATGAAATAACTGTTTATTACTGTTGTTGTTACTGTTTATTACTGTTTATAAAATACTTAATTTGGATTTTGAGAGCTAAAGAGAGACTAAATTATAGCCTAAAGAGAAAAACCATCACCACTTGAGGTTATTGCGAAGCTCAGATGTAATTGTAGTCACCTTTCTGGAGGAATTCTGAACCAATCAATAAATCAATTTACTCTTGCTTTACTTTTGAAATGTCACAGAAGAATATAAGAGTACAAAGGCAGATCAAGTATTTAAAGCAGTACCTAAAGCCATCACCAGTTTGGATATTTTCTTTACTACAAGAAACCTAAAATCTATAAAGTTATTTTATATAATTACCTACCACAATTGCAGATTTCAGCTATAAAAAACATTAATTTATTTCCAACACCTCGTAAATGACACTTAACTATCTCGAACTATTAACGACTCGAAATGCCAAATTGCTGGTATTAGCGAGAGCCCCCGATCACCGATCCATTGAGATAATTGCGAACAAATTAACGGAACTGACGTCTCGCTTCTCTTAGATTTTATCTTAAAACTATAATATAATAGTTTGTGCACGCATCTGATTTTTCATTTAGTAGAAATAGAATTTCAGAATAGAACAGGCTGTATTTTTTATGTAAAAGCTGAGAAACGAGTAAACTATCCACATGAGGATAATTGAAGGAAGCCACTACCTCCATCGACGCTTTAAGGGCCAAAGAGGAAATCACACCGAAACATCTAATAAACATTTCACAGTTGACTGAAAAAGAAAAGTTGTAAATAATCAACCAGGTAAAGAGTCCGACGTCCTTCAAGGATGAACTTGGCCAGTTATTCAAAGATTCAAAGATTTTATTGAACATAAACAAAATAACAAATATTGATATTGTTCGTAAATGACTGCAAAAGTTATCAAAGACCATCCACTACAAACAAGAGAAGTTATGGCCGTTCTCTAAATACGGTCGGTAACTGTCCATTATATTGTTTAGCAATTGTGAAAAATTCAAAACCTTTTAGTATTATTTGTAAAGTTAATAACCTTTTAACTTTACAAATAACACTATTGCTTTGTGACCTTTTAACTTATCCAAATATTATGGTAAAATATCTTATTGAAAACCCTTAGACACAAAATAAAGATAAAACTCTTATTTTATGTCAGTTTATAGCGATTACCGTGTTATTATAAGGTTGTTAGAATTATAGATTTTTTTTTCTTGGAAAATAAAAGATTTTGAAGAAATTTTTGAACTAAAACGTTCCCATTGACATCAATTGTTCAATTGTTCATAAACTCATTGAAGAAAGCGTTATTTTCACGTTTTACAGTAAGTTTTACATAATTTTCATAATTACTTATTATAATTTTAAAACAATTATCGTCACAGTTCCGACGTGTTGTATCCAGGGAAGAAGTTCAACTTACGAAACTAATTTAAAGTTTGAAGGGCAAGGTTTATTTATTCGCGTGCAAGTGGTTCTACTAATTTCCATTGAGTACATGACTGCTCTTCTCGCTTAATTTTGTGTATCCAAGCTCAAGTTTAAATTAACTAGCAATTTGCCTTCGCCTTGGAAAATGTTTGAGATAATTTTGAGTAACTTCGGAAGTGAGTTTGATTCTTGAGCGTATGTTCTAAGAGCATAAATATTTCATAATTATTGCCGGGCAATATTTAGATTATTACGAAACCTAATTACGTTCGGAACTTTTGCTTATTTTATTGTTCTAAATTAATTCGTTACTCGTCTTTAACATTCAAATTCATCTCCGATTACATTTTATTTTATGTGGGTACCTACGAGTTTATCGGAACTTTCTTCAAATGATGAAAATAATGGCAAATTAAATAAGTTATATAGCAATTAACAGAATTAAAAGATAATATAATTAATAAGTAAATAATGGCATGTACTGTTATTTCATTACCGGTTTACCGTTTATATAAATTGTGGAATAAAATTACTTTCCCTTTAAAAGCTTACCTGTCAGTTGTCATCCAACATAAAGGGGTACATTATCTGATGTGGTTACTGAACCTTACGTCAATGGTCGTTATTTTGATGCCGTCAACAAGCTCTGAAAGTACTTTGTTATTTTTTTATTTATACAGAAGTATGCAAGGTGTTGCGTACTATACTTATTATAAGTACCATTATTTCTTCTGTGGTACTATTTAATTAGTCCGAATAAATTCGTGACGAATATGATGAACTACGTATGTGACGAATCACGTAAATTTGCGATCATGGCGAAATGCAAATGTGACAAACATTTTTCACTTTGTGACGAATCGCGTATATGACGAAATGCGTTTGTGACGCTGAGCGTATAATTCGCTGCATATGACCAGGGTTCCGTTGATATCTATTAAAAATATTGTAATAGTCCTTTTTGGATTCAGTGTATCATAAAATACCCACTTCCATGAAATAATTACACATAATGAAAAATGTAACCTAGGTCTTGCTTTAAAATTAAGAAATACAATCCTAAAGCTACTTAATATAATAATCTGAAACGTACTGAAGACCGATCATTTATAATCTTTTGTTCGGCGGCAGTAAATGCAAAAATATTTTAGAGCAAAAATACTAGATATGACATCTCCATTCAAACCATCCCATTAACGTACTGCCTACACAACGCTAGGTTTAAAGAATTTTATATTTAAATAAAAAAGGATCTTAACAAAGATGAATAGGCAAAAATGTAGTGAGAGAATTATTACGCCTGTCTTTTATCTGAGAAATAGTAGGTAGAACCTACAGAAGACAAATAGTGGCAAGGAAAATGTGAACGCAAGCACTATACTAATTCGGTCATCTGTTTCGTATCTTACAAAGAGTGTGTTTACATTTACCGGTATAATATTAATGAATTACAAAAAAATACTTTACCTTGCTAATAAATATACCTTTTCCCCCAATAACGCATTCTTTTTCTCCTCGTTAATCTTTATCATTAGCTCTGAATATCATTGCAGAGGTATTTAAATATGTTAAGGAAGCTTATAATACTTTTCTCCTTTATTGTATTCGTTGACTTCGTATTTCGCATCTTGAATATTACATCTGTGTTCATATATCATTGACCATACCCATGATGGGTTACATGGAAGAAATCGTTATGTAGCGATAAGTCGGCAATTCTTTTTTATTTCTTAGTTTAAATTCTGTGAATGTTTCTGTGATATGCAAATAGCAAAGAGTTTAACTATGTATAATAATTTTATATCCACATACACATTAATAAACTCAGAAAGCTTATTTCCAAATGGCTAAAAAAGAAAAATAAATATCAATTTCACATTGTATCTGACAAACATCAAACAAAAGCTTCAATAAAACTCTTCCATTTTAATTCTAAAATCCTTATAAAGGACCACGTTTCTAAATCTGCATGATTTAAAAATACATCTTGATTTGTAAACGAAACGAAAACAGAAAGGTCGCCTCGTTGCGATAGAATTTTAAAGGCCAGATTGACGAACGTAGTTATTAAATTTCAATTTTAAGCTTTATGCTCTTTGGCGATAAGAGGATTTTGATTCCCCGTTCAATTTTGTACATGGTTGCTGTGGCGTAAAAACGCACCATACCCGTTCCGATGGATTACGATGTCAATGTAAACAAGATCAGTAGAAATATTTTTCATGCGAGTTACGCAAATGGCAGTCGTTCCATCATTTCGCTTCATCTTCGTTTCGCATGCTAACATTTATTTCATTTCATTGTTTTGTTGTTATTTTATGGGCGAAGGAAGTTCTGTTTGTATTGTGTAAAAGGACGTTCTTTCACTTAACGAAATGATTGTTCGCGAGAATCGCGAGGCATATTTGTGATGAATAGACGTTGCTGGATTGTACAGTATTTAATTAAGAAGGCTAATAATAGGATTACGTTGTTAAAGAAAACCATGAAAAATTTTGTTTTCGTGTCAGATTTTCACATTGAATGACGACGAACTTTACCTACAATAACTCATTTTTTTACTTTTTAAATAATATTTTATAAATTGTGGATAAATTACACACATTCTTTGTTTTTGGATGATTATAACAAAGAAAATTTAGTAAACATTTTGTCAACATTGTATATGGAACTTTGAAATCGTTTCAAATAGTGGCACGAGTAGGTAATTGTTTCCGTTTTAAGTTTTAAAGTGTTTAGTGTAAAACTAAAATCAAGGTTTAATCTATGCTAATGTTATAATAAAGAGGAGAGATTTGACTGTTTATTTGCATTGAATAGGCTCCGAAACTACCGAACCAATTTGAAAAATTCTTTCACTGTTAAGAAGCTACACTATCCCCGAGTGACATAGGCTATATTATATTTTTTTAGCTAACGCTACTTAAGAACTGTCATTTTCATTTACTTTGACAAGGTCCTACACCATTCTTGTTGCCATACTTTTAGGGTGAGGCCAAATGAGCGTATTTTTTTGAGCTGTCAGTCGCGAAAAATGAGTAACATGCATTCGGTTTCATAATAAAGTCGTGTTTGTACCACACTGCGACACAAAATAAGTACTCATTTTCTTTGGTATGAAACCGACTCATTTCACCCAACGCTCAGCTTAAAAAATATGCTCGTTTGGCTTCATCCTTATCGTTGAAGAATGCCTCAGTAGTGTAGAGAGCAGGTGTGTGATAGACTCTTCCTGTAGCTGCGGTTATATCTTAGGGAACATACCAAAACCACGTAACCCATTTTTCCAACTTTTTACCCCCTTCTCCCCCCTTCTTGACCATCCGTAGTATATGAGAAGAAGTTTGACTTGATGCGGCATCCAGTGTGTACTCGAGTCGTGTAATAAACAAATGAAGTTCAATTGTTTGTAAATTGACAATGTATGGATCTCCCTGACTAGTGATGTTTAATCGAAATCGCATGTAGCAAACTGTTCGCTATAATCCAAAACGTGTACACTGTACAGGGATTTTCGGGAAATTCAAATGAGGCACAGTGTGGTTAATATTTTGAGCTCTGCATAAACGGGGTTCGTAAGTTTATTAATGCCGGCTTTCCTCATACGCGTCAAATAGAACATTGAAGATTAACTATAATAATATTATTACTTAGTTGTTATGTCTCATCTCATAAGACCTTAGGAAGGATCTTCATAATTATCTTTGTTATTACGTCCTTTAGCTAGCTACTTAGCTCGCAACTCTTTCAAACATGTCCGTTGAGTTGAATCTGAAACAATGAATTGAAATGACGTGAGTGCATTTATTAACGACTGATAAAATTGTGAGCAACAAAATTAACATTGCATTGCACAAACAATAAAATCCCAAAAAAATTGCTAATGACCACGTAGCTTAATAAAATTATGCCAAGTATTTTTTATTACAATTATATTCAATGTACAGAAAGATACATGAGATATTAAAAAAGGTTTTCTGTCACTATTGAAATAAACAAGCGAATTTCTATTTTAAAGAATAATTAAGTATGTTATATTATTAGTTAATAATAATTAGTTATATTGCTTGTTACTCGTGCAAAACAGGAAAAACTATTTCAAGTATTATGTACTAAGACATAGGTTTCCGAAAGTGAACCGAAAATGTATAAAAACAACCAGACTTAATAAAAAAAATTTATTAATTCAGAAGCCTTTTTCTGTCTGCAATTCATAAGAATTTCATCAATATAAAATATAGCGAATATACATATTTATTACGTAAACCTACCATACAGACCCGATATCAATCAACTGGGATCGTTTGTCAACAGAAACCATTTGTCTCTGTAATGTTCCAGTGAAGTTACTGTCCTTGCAGCTCACAAAGGAATCTAAAGAATGAGATCATTACTAGTATCACTTATTAGTAACTAAGCCTTTAAATCACTACTAATATTATAAAAAAAAAACAAAAAAAGGCACTCCGGGAGTTCCATAAGAAGTAAAAACTTGAAAAATTACGTGTGTATTTTTTGTATCGTCATGTCGTCAAGTAGTATTTTATTGTTCAGGAAATACTTTTAAATGAAGTGTTTTTTCATTCATTAAATTTTTAGTGAATGGCTGCCAACGCCTCGTAAAGTATAATGTAAGCGACAATATTGATATTAATACGAGCTGTGAATTAAGTAACTATGTATACTTCTATCAGAGATGACACCACAGGTAGGTGTCGATTAAAATGATTACGCGGTGTCACGAGCTGATTGGTTTTATTCCATCCCAAAAATGTGCAAGGCGCCTAAAGAAGTCACATCAAAATTATATTCCAAAAGTTCGTATGGAACTTTGTCAATATTACATTTGCATGTAATATTTACTATTGAATGGATTTTCATGAAATTTAGCTCACAAGTAGAACATAATTGGAGATAGGATATAAGGTACTTATCTCCCAAAAAACGCAGACAAAGCCGTAGGCAGAACGCTAGTCTATACTAATAATAAAGAGGAAAGATTTGATTGTTTGCATTGATCAGGCTCCGAAACTACTGAACCGATTTGAAAAATTCTTACACTGTTGGAAAGCTACACTATCTCCGAGTAACATAGGCTATATTATATTTTCAAAAAAATTAGGGATCCTTAATAAAACTCCAATAATGTAACCCAAGGTGTAAAAAATAAAGAAAACCGAAGCAAAGCGAGGGCGGTTACTCGTATTAAATAAAAGAACTAGAACCTTTCATTCTGAACCTAGGTCGTATTTCACTACGCTACTCCAATGCAAAATGGACGAGTCACAATGTATCAGAAGACGCCTAGAACGATATTTTTAAGTCAGTAATATTATTAAGTCAGTAGTATTATAAAGACATAAATATTATTGGTACTAGTATATTACAGTAAAGTAGCGGTAATTTGGACCCTTTCTAATCCAACGCCCCCTGTAATCCGACACGATATCTCTGTTGATTGTAGATAAAAATTCAATTCATAAAAGTTCAAATAGATTCTTTGATTTGTAATTTGTCGGATTATAAAAGTAACTACTCTTATTCAAAAAAATCCGGACTATAGAGGGTCTTGAGGGTAATCTTTAATACGACGTATTCGGTAATCCGACATCATCCTGCAAAACGTTTATCAGATTATCATAGGTCTACGGTAATAGTATAATATAATAATTCGGTAACCCAGCTAGACTACCACTCCCATGCGTGATTCAGTGGTGAAACCAATTGTCATGGCTGCGGTCTTGGAAGCCTACTTCATTTATTCTATATTCCACCTTAGCCAGCAACGCATCGGTAATGCCTTTGGTGTTGGTATTATCCAAAGGTGACAGTAACCACTTACCATGAGGCTATTTACATTTACTGGCTATTTACGACAAGTTATCAAGCATCCAAGTACGCTATCCAATAATAATAACTTTTATCAATAGAATCAGTCCTAACGGAATATCCATCAATCTGTACAATCTCCATTAATCTGTTCAGCCCATTTGGTGCATGGGCTAAATACATGATACATAGTTTTAGTAACAAATAGAGTGAGACATACAGTAACAGTACTCCGGGTCTACAAAGGATCGCAAATTCTATCTATCTGTAAATGTGGATCAGCGTGGCAGACGTTGCCAATTTGAGTGAAGATGAAATCTGCACATCTTACTATCCTACTAATATTATAAAAGTAAAAGTTTGTATGGATGTTTGTTAGATTTACTCATTAATACAAACCTATTCACACTAAAATAATTTTCATTATAAAGCTCAATAAAGACGCGATGTTATTTTATGAACTTCATTCAATTTAAAGTTAGTGTACATCGCAGTTCATTAGAATGGAAGTTGGAATTTGAAGAATTTTCGGTCTTGTCAGTTCAGTTCAGTAACTAAGTAAGGAGAGAAATCTTTGCATAATTGACACGGTATTCAATTTGATATTATTTCAATGTTAACTACATTTAAAGTGATAAATTTAATCATTTACTAATTACTATTTAATACCATTAGGTGCACGTTACAAGATTCTGTTGTCATTAAACTATGCATTACCATTAAGATTAAATAAATAAGAAAAAATCCGGGCAATTGCATGTCAGACTACGTGCAATGTAGGATTCCTAAGTAGTTAGATTATCGACTATTACTCATTAACTACTTATGCTAACATAGCCGTGATAGATTTCCTTGTAAGTTAATCATATGATCTATTTTTGATAATTTTTCACTTGTTCAACTCCAACCGTTTAGCCGGCAGCAGGGCGGGGGACACTTGACTTTAACCAAAATTAGTAATTTAAAGCCAAATATTTCGCAAACGCAACGGAAAACGCAAAGCAAAGGGACCACCGTTTGAGAAATATTTGGCTTTAAATCCAAAAATGGTCTTAAAAGATACAAAATACATATTTTTAAAAGACCTTTTCAACGATACCCAAAACTATAGGGTACAGGAGTATACAACAATTTAGTTTATCAATATGTTATAAAAAAGATACTAACAAAAAAGAACCTTATATATATAAAAATGAAATCAATTTAATATTGTTCTTCTTGTCCCAAGATACCGGAAATTAAGTCTATTAAATTTTGATGAACTGATGGAACGAGTTCACGGTCCTTGTTGTTCACCTCCTGTAGATACAATGTATTGATTGGTTTGTTATTTTCTTATTCGATTTCTAGCTATGCTCGCGACATCGTTCGTATGAGAGCTTTTCCCGGGTAAATCCTGATCCCTAATTAACTAGCCGTATGATACGGTATAATACTTTACGACCTATTCTCATATCTGCGAAATATACACGAAAAAATCATAAAAAAACTAATTTATGATTAGTTTTTTATAAAGGAAATAAAATTATTATAATTTGTATTTACAATCACTTCATTAGCGTTCTTTTTGGTTCTCCTATGCAAATGTGTAGGGTTCGAAAATATGTACATAATAATATTCCTGTGGAAGAAACCTTAAGCTCCAAATAATCATTCATACATAAGTTCATTACTCCATTATTCCAACATGATTGTTATTCACTAACCTTAATAATACTGCTACCAAAAAACTTAATTTAGGTAATACAAAGATACCGTCGCTCAAAGCTGTCGTTAACTCCGAACGACCTGACGCTGCATACGATTCCAGGAGTCACTATGTGGTGTATCACGCACGGCTACGTTTCTGTATTCAGTCACCTAAGTTATTCACACAGCTCCAGAGAATCCATACACTATACCGACCTTTGAACAGGCGGTGCAGGCGTGATTTTATCGCGTTATACCAATTTCAACTCTGCTGCTAACAGTTTAGAGTTAATTCTTCATTGTATCAATATCGGATGAGTAGCTTCTTTGTGACTAGGAGTCTGTCAGTGTTCACTGACCCAGGTTGAGAATGTTCATTCGTTGGTATTGCAATCAGTCGGTGAGTTATCTGCTGACCACATCAAGTATTGTTAACTACCTTTAGCCTAATGTTGCATTGGACAAGGAAAAACGCTATCTCTGTCTTATATGCGCTAAAGTTCGCAAAGCCTATGTTCAGACGCGCCAAGATACGTCGGCCGTCTGTACGCTACGCAGCTACGAGTACGTTACGCACGGCTACGAAAATGACGTAATCCTATTCGTAGATATTTCCACGTGCGTCGGGATTACCTCGCACGTCTTTCTAATCAGAAACTTGATACTTTGGTGGCGAGTTCTCATCTCTCGCGTCAATTGCATAGTTTGTTTGTGATTGATGTTATTATTGATTATTATGTTATATCTGGTTCTTCAATATTTATTGTCTTTAATTTCTTATTATATTTTTTAGAAAAAAATTATAATCATCATCATATAAATAAATTGTATTTAATTGTTTTTTTAATATCCGTAATATGACCTTCCTACTGTAAATTTTCTTTTTTAACGATAACAATATTTTTTATAATAGATAATGTTTAGCAAAACCCAAATATACTTTGGCGATTTAAAGTCATTAACTTCTCACAGTCATGTTCTTCGATGTCGTTTTTCAACGAAATTAATGACATTCGGTTCACAGGACGAATACACGCGCGATGTACATTACGATCATGGATCGTGATCGGGAATTTCGATTTCTAAATATTCTTACTACCTTCCTAGCCTCTGGAAACCATAAATACTTCAAGATAGTGAATTATTTCTATTAAGATTTTGGCTTTTGAAGTAATCACTGCCCCAAAAAGTGATATAAGTGCAATACTTATTTAAATTAACCAGTATAAAGGGAATTCAAGTAGGTGCACTCAACCTTATTTTTACAATAATTTTTCGTAAAAGTAAGAAAGTAATTAGTAAAAGCTATAAGTAAGCTTGAAAAGTGTTGACTGCAAAAGTAGGTATATATTACCTATAAATTCTATTTATGACTAGATGCCACGAAATCCTAAACACATTCATACAGATCATCATAAAACACGCTTTACTGTATCAAATATCATTTCAGACCACAATTGAGGTAAGTCCTTAAAAAATCGCTACATTACCATTTATATTAGAAAATGTACTTAGTACACTAACAGCGAATAAATGGCGTGACATTTACTGTGAGATTTGTCAATGTAGACCCTTAGTGCTGTGAAATTTCGCTCATATTGTAAGGGCTAATCCTCGAGGAGAATTCATCAGGTTCACAAGCCCTTATCAACGCGACCCGCTAGCGCCATCTATCACCATTACCTTTTTGTCCGTGAAGTTTTTGACAATGTACGTGAGGAATAAGGGATTTTAACTGAAACGGTCCCAGTGGTGAGACCGCGGTGGGGAGAAACTCTTGACATTTGATACTTGTCAGACTCTTGGCGAGAGCGTATCAACTTTACGTCTAGTTCGTTTCAAGTATAGGTACTCTTATAATTATCCAGGTTATTGCGATGTTAGATCTTAATTTACATCATACGATGTACTGAATTTAACGCTATTTTCGCCAGAAACTACATGAGATTATACGTTTAAGCGTGGATGTATATGGATTAATTCATCTTCAGTTAAAATTCTGTGCATGTTGTTGATACAGCGTGACTGTTAACATGGTTTTGTTGAGATAAAATTATAATACTTTTGTAACATGAAACTCTATTTTGATTGCATTTGATTTATAGTAGTATTAGTATATAGACATATATAATTAGTAATATTTACATAATTAGTAGTAGTATAATTAGTTGTATACTATCCGTAAGATACAAAAATGGAAAATTATCTTTCTAGCTACAATTCGGCGAAAATATAGTCATAATTTTTGACTATCGCGATGGATTTATTTAAAAATCATGTTGATAAATAATATGTGTTCATTTTGTTTTGGGTGTAATTTTTAATATATCATATTATTTTTATACCATATCTAATGTAAGTAAATTATTCTGTCTTTTAATTTATTATGTTTTACGGGTATTTCTAGTTACTGGAATCGTACATCCCTACATGTAACATTCTTTTAACAATAACTATTTGAAAATGTATGAATATATCGTTATGCAGCTTTAGATAGAATACGATACGATACGGTGCATAAAAGCGAAACGAGGTGCTAAACGGTGCTAAACTATGAATCGGAAAACTCAGTCCAATTCCCAAAGGCACACAAAATCGTAAGCTAAGTACCTATGTAAGTCACAGTCCATCCATCCAACCATTTGCATTTGGAAGTCCACTGTTGGAAAAAGACTGGTTGGACGAAGTTGGTCGCAGTGTGTGTAAAAATATACTTTTGAGTTATTAAAACGCTTTTAAAAAAGAAACATTATGACATTGTCCTTCCATAGAAATGAGGATGTAGATTCGAAAAAAATAAATTTATCAGAGGTACGTTCACGAGTTAATGAGCCGACATTGTGGTGATAATAACGCCGGCCCGGTGCTTAATGTTATGACGTAGTGAAAGGGAAAAATAGGACCGCCATGTTTTTAGGGATTTGGCTTAAAATCTCTAATTATGTCACATTTGTTGGGGAGTTTAAGGCGATATACAGAAATAAAATATCTTTCGTAATACTTCACGGAAGTTTATTTTTGTAGACCATTTAAAATATAAGTAATGTGAAGGGATAATAATAGATAAGTTTTCTACTTTGGGTTATCTGGAAGAGATCGCTTTTTATTCTGATGTGCAAAAAAGAGTTTTGTATTGTATTGTATTGCATAGATGTTAATATTTCTACAGGCATGGTTACGTCTGAAACTACTGAACAGATTTTTATGAAATTTACATTTAGATTACATTATTCGGAATAAGACATAGAGAACTTATTATTCCGTTATAAATCTTGACAAAAAATAATTGATTACAAAATTAAAGATAACTCAGAAACTACTCGTCAGATCTCGCTCAAATTTAAGTGGGACTACAAGACAAGCAACAGCTTTCGATTAAAAGAAAAATCATTGAAATCGGTTTACCCAATCGAAAGTTCTGAGGTAACAAACATAAAAAACAGTCGAATTGAATACCTCCTCCTTTTTTGAAGTCGGTTAAAACGTGGATGAAACCGCGGGCAGAATACTATTCATGTCTAAGATAAAGAGAGAGGTAAAGATTTGACGTTGTCATTAAGTGTCATTTGTTATAGGAAAATCCGCTTAGATCGGTTCATGCAAGGCACTACCTTCTTAACGTCGCCAGATAAGGCGTCTCGACGCTCATAAAATCCTGAAACCGAGCCTCAATTTTTGGGGAAGTTTTCTAAAACGTACTAAAATCTATGAATTACCTTTCCACAGACAATTCAGTTTTTATTAATAGCTTCGTTCGTAAGCAAAGGGAAAAAGTGGAACAAATATTACCACCATTATATTCGTGTGTTCGTCGAGAATTATGATAATGTATGATAAGCAATTTACTTCTCATCGGTACATCTACACCGACACACGATGACTGTATACAAAATTTAGCAACTTACACTGACTGAAACATTTGTTTGTATATTGTGACTAAAATACACGTATCTATCTACTGCGGCGTTAACGGTATTACTTTTTCACGTTTTGCACAATATATTTCAGTAAGCGTCGTATAAAAAGGTATAAAAGCCACTTAAGCTACGCTCTATACAAACTCGGCGATATAAAAAGCCTCGTCCAGTAGTAACTTCTCAGTAGAATAAAATTATGTAGCCATTTTCCTTCGCTAACTACTCTTTATGGTACGCATAATGGTCGGGTTTCGTCTAGAAAGAAATCACGTATGTTAAAGCGATACATTCATGATATACAGTAAATGTTATCATCTCGTCAGGGGTGTGAAAAAAGATATTCTATAAAGTATAATAATCTTATCATTAAATATTTTTGTTTCTGACATAATTATTATCTAGCTTGTAAAGTTTTTGCACATGACACCTATTGTACGTCATATACATATCTGTGCTCTCATATCGCGTGAACTGTGCCTTTAAGTTTATGACGCAGCTAAGTCCCGTTACATTAATCTATCTATATAAATATTAAAGGCAAAAGTGATTGACTTATGTATCAACGCACAGCCCAAATCCTTAAGGCTAGAAATATAAAATTTCGCACATGTATTCCTCTTATGACATAGGCATCTACTAAGGAAGGATTTTCCAAAATTCAACCCCCAAGGGGGTGAAATAGCGGATAAGTATGATAAACATAATTTCCACGTGTGAAGCTCCGGGCAACAGCTAAGATAGTATTGTTATAATATATCAATATTAATATTAATTTCGTAAATACCTTAACCGCAAAACGAGGTCTCAAGGGATTTTTAATACAAACCTGAAAATGCGTGTAGTTATTTTTAAAATGATTTTTTTGTTCTTTAGGAAACTTTGTTTTATTGTAATATGTTTTAAGTTATTATTTGATTCTAATATTTTTGATTCAAAATCGATGGTATTTAAAAAAGGTAATACGTAAACGATGTAGGATGCTATCCGTATTTGAGAAATATTGAGGAAAAACCATTGATCACTGATATTGAGACTCTGGATATTTTATCATTACATAAATTTGCGCGTACTTTGATGAATAAGTTTTTGGAATTGAGATCAATGCTAAATTAAGATTAAGGTGGTATATAAAGAAAACCAAACAATGAAATAGCTTAAAAAATATTTACTCTCTCGGAAATTATGCTTGATTTAAAAATATAACAATCATAATATCGTTAAATAATAATATATAATGTAATATTACTGTTATTAATTATATAACATTTTAGATGTATACATATAATATTTAGATTAATTGTATAAAGTTTGAATAAATATTTATTTTTAAAACTACTATAAAGTTTTAATACAATTTCTATTCATTTGTTATACATCTTTACATAAAGATATTTAATGGGATACACAATAATAAGGTTCAAAAATAAATTGGTCTCGCTTCTAGCAGTTCGCACAGTATGATCCACAACCGCAAAGATCCTCTCAGTCCGCCATTAAGAGTTCTTTCCATTAGGAAATATTTTATTCTGTTTAGTTGTTGTAACCGTATTGTGTTTTATTTATTTTATTCAGTTTTTATAATGACCGTTCTTGATTACATTACAAATGTATTCCACTTTGCGTTTTTATCTCATCTTTTCTAATAGAAGTAAGTAATAGCAGCAGACACATTTATTTTCTGAAATATCATGATTGCGTCTGTAGTAGACGTTTCATAATTCAGTATCTGAAAGACTAAACTTTACTTGATATCAGTGAACTAATATACTTCGTTCACTGCTTGGTATGAGGTAGTGGACAAATTATAATAGTACACACCCGATAAAATGGCTGTTTTGACGTTTATCGGAAAAAGAAAAACCGAAAAAATTACAATTTCATTAGAAGAATTGCCGAACTTTATTATCAAAAGTTATATGAAGGAAGTATGTCACAGTATCATTCATTTTAGGACATAATATTAAATGTACGGTACAATCAATTTAAGTAGGGTAAGCAGTAGTAATTCTGGCCCCCCTATAATTAATTAATCATTTGATTTAAAATCCATTTATTAAAAGTTGTATTGATTTGTGAGGCATGAAAAAATATTTTTATTTTCCTGTGTTAATTGGCAGTTTTTAAAATTATCATGTAGTAAAACTAATAAAAAGTTACTTTTATGGCGACTGCTACGAAAGCGGTGTTTTGTTAAGAAATTCGTAGTAAACATTTGGTAATGATATTTACTATTTTTATTTTTATTTAAATTTTGTGTTTTCTATTCATAAGTCATAAAAACATTGTATTTTGGTTAATATGTCTATTCAATTCAACAACAATATTAAACGTTTTCCAGTAAGTTGCAATTGAAGCTAATTTTATAAATGGCGTTTTATTCGGCGTGGAAAAACAGTTTGGTCGACTACAGTGAAAAGTGACCACGCAATGGCTGTGCAGACCGGCCTTTTTCATGTACCTGAGCCCTAACCGGTACTTATCTAAAATGAAAGAATTTCGCTTTTTATAATGCGATGAGAACCACCGTAAGGTCTTTGTGAGTGAAGAAAAACCTACTCAGCTATGGAGATACTTCTCCTGATCATGGATCGCTTGGTATGTGGTAGAATCTATATATTTTTTTTAAATATTTGAAGAGTTTCTTCACAGAATCAACTAAACAGGACTGTATTTGCTTGTTCGTATAGTATGCCATTATCCTTTATGATTTAAGGAGAAGCAGCGTAAGTTACTATTAGTAATATAGATAATCTAATATGACACGTTAGCACAGTGAACAAAGAAAAATGTGGACGGATATGAATATTGTCATTCTATTAAGTCTATGTTGGAGAGCTAAACTAAACTTGTATAAATTTTAGAACGATACTGCAAGAAAGAAGTATTGAGTTGACTAAAAGGGTTCCTAGCACCGACACCGTAGCGATCACCTTATTTAAAATGCTATTTCCGTGTGCCCCTTACTCGATAACCGCTTGGTTACCGTCAATGTCCATAGTACGTGACTTTTGTCGAAGACAGTTGCGCCGTCATTTTTCACGGATAGATTTTATCCGAGAATACAGTGCAGTTTACAACAACGTTTTTGGTAACGTTAAGAAACGACATTATTATATATTATTAATATATTATAAAGAACAAAACCATTTGAATTAGTGTAGTGCAAGTGTATAGTATACTAGTTAGTGTAATGTAGTGTTAGTGCTACCGGCACATGAACAAAGTGACTTCCTCTTAAATAGAGACAATAAGAAAAGTGTTACTGGACATATTCTCATATAATTAGTTTAAGTTAAATGAATATTACTTATTAGTCTTGTAGGCTAGATCGTAATATAAGAGGGGACAAATATGTGTCCTACAAAAGGAAAAAAAATTATATATGTATAGAAATACGATATTTGATAGAATTTTTGATTAGTAGTCACGGTTACTTACGTACTTGATTTCACGACAACCCTTCTCTGTCAAAGTCTCTTGGGTGCTTTTCAGCTGTGGTCTCATTTCGGAGACCATTTCCACTTGAATGTTTACGATCGGTAATGTTTGTAGCGGGTTCCGGCTAGTGTTCACGTCCGTTAATTTTCTAGGGGTTAGTTTATTCGGTACATAACTATCAAGTGGTTTGCTTGCACTGTTTTGCCGTCTGGAAAGACTTGTAATATTTGTTTAATTTAATTAAATGAAACAAGACTTCCATTTTAAAGTGCCATTCTATAGAAGCTTTCAGTTACTAATTTAGACTGAGCATGATAATTATTCACTTATCTTATAAATTAAAATAAAAAAATAATAATTAAATTGGTACCAAATATAATTGTGATAATATTATGTAGAGCCATATTAAACATAAATCAAAATTAATTAAATGTATAATACTACATAAACAATTATCTGAATATTGGCATATCTGAATTTAAATTTACGTTAAATTACTCCAGCATCGTGTAAATTACGAGCATTATCGAACAAATTAAAATAATTTGGGCCAAACATTTTCCGATAATCAAGCGTTGAACCATAAAACGAATTTAAAGTGCAATTTCAACTTAATTCATTTGCGTTGAGTGCTCAGTGAAGTTCACTTTGTATGAATGAATTTGCCAATACGAAGCTCTGTTATATCAGCAGGATTAGCTTTGAGGGCATAAAAAATTACTCTTTTGAAATATTAGTTTATCTATTATAGATATCTGGGGTTATTATTTTTTATTTATTTAAAAGTTTAAAGTTTATTGCCCTCCGACCAGGTGGACTGACCTGAAGATAACAGCAGGCATTTGCAGGATTCAGAAGGCTCAGGACCGGTAGGGTGGCACAAGTTAGGGTAGTGGACCTCCAAGCGTTGATGGTTAGATAAAGATGATCAAAAAATGGATGATAATAAGATCATTAAATAATAACAAAGAAATAATCAAACTACAATATCGCAAGATTTTCTAGCTTTTGTCAATCGGCCCTCGTTTCTTCCAGCTCTTTAAACGCTCATTTTTATAATTTCAACAAAAATCAATACGCCATTTCGATCAAATCGTGGTTCTCGTAATATCGTTACCGACCGTGGTAATTTTGGTCATAAATCACCCATGAGGCTGATGATACCTATTTGAAAAGAGGCGAAATTATATCCGTAATTATTCATGCAAATTCAACCGAAAAGTCGTTAGTCACAAAATAAACATTTCGGTAAATAAATCGCTGCTTTTTAAATATAAAACTTGGTGTCTGTATAATAACAACAGAGCCATTCTTTTGCAATCATTGACTTAAAATAAAACGTGTTTAATATCTTCGTTTTTTCATTAGATATACGAACCCTAATTACTCTAATAGCAGGATTGCTCCCTTTCTTTTGTGAAGGCTGTAGAAAGTAGCTTTTTGTTGGCCAAATTTTTAGACTCTAAATATTTCAGTTTATTTAAGGAATTACGGGATTTCTTAATACACGACCGAAATAGTTTTATGTCGGTTTTTCATATGAACCGCATTAACCATAACTATTAAGTTACGTTTTAGGAATGTATGTATTTTTCTTTCCTTGTGACTAAAGCGTAACTTATATTATAAAATGAAATTAAGATAATTAATAATATCTTCTTAAATATGTTAATAACAAAATTAAGTCGACTAATAAAACAAAAATAAAGGCTTTTAAGGTTTGTTATTAATTTGTTAGCGTTTAAGACATCATTTGCACAATAAGCCTACTCTATTGCCTCAACCATCGCACCTCCCGAGATTCCCTCATTGTACACAGAAATAAAATGAATATCAATTCAAATTGGACCGTACTTTAATCACAAGCTTTGTATAGAGCCTGAAAGGATTACCTGGTCAAACGATTACACTTCACTCATTAGAAGTTTGAACCCAAATATTATTATTTCGGTTGTAAGGTTAAAATTAAATTGGTTCGCCCAGCTTTGTGAGGAATAATTTCAATAACATTTATGAGTTAGTATTTTTTTCATGTTTACCTGAAGCTCAATGAAAAACAGTTATTTAAACAAATAATAATATCTTAGAACCTTTGGAAAATGTATCTTTGGGATAAGTGCCTTTTGACTTTTTCTATCAGTCAACAACCTTTGGTTTAACCATTTGCCTTTGTTATCGGTGTTCTAAACGCGAATGCTAGTTCATCGCTACATGACTAAATTAATCTTTGACGTTGTTTTATATTGCTTCGTGCTTTAAGTTGCTTCTTATCGTTAACATACGATATGTTTTGTCGATGAAAAACAATTCTATTGATACGCGATAGAATGTAAATAAAATGTTTGAATGAAACGCGTGAAAGCTGTTAGAAACATTTTATTGCCCAGTGTAACTCAAGAGCGGCAGGAAACGGCAGATAAAAGCTAGTGATAAATTAAGGTTCGCTGCGCAACGTTCGATAGAAGAGGTTATATTTCGCGACGCCTCCGTTGAATCGTGTCTGATCCCGACCGTTGTAATTTCGTGTCGGAAAGTTCCTTTTCTTATTTTGTAATGTAAATTTCCCTCGTTGGGCCAAGAACTTCGGCGTAATCTCACCTCTTGTCTTGGTTTAGAGTCGGATAAAAGAGATTTGATAGAGAAACCTCATCACTTACTCAGGAATCGAGCTCGGCTATCGGTTTCCTAAGTTCAATTGTGTTTGTACATTTAGGTAATAGGTTAGTATAACGATGTTATTTTTTTGACGGATATTCTCAGCAGTGATTTTTATAAGTTTCATAATGTACTTACAATACAGCAAATGTTGATTGGCTCGAAGAAAATGCAATGTTAACGCGCCTATCGTACCTTGTTATTAAGTGCGATACAGTGATTTCATTTCATTATATTTTTTTTTGATAGGTTATAATTACCGCTATCTTATTATATTATCGATTTCGTTTAAGGCAAAAAACGTACTTAAGTACACGTACGTATGAAATATGCGTTTTATCAATGGCAATCAAGTGGCAGAATTTAGTTAAAGAAAATCAAATGATCTTATAAAGGATGTATCTAAGGATATAGAGGAAGTTATGGTTTTCGTTTTGTCCGTGTCTATTTCTATTTTTAACGTAACTCCTTAGAAAGTTGTACTTGCTAAAGTGAGAGTTATAAAAACATAATTTAATATGTTTATTTTGTCATTTATGTTATTCTTATCAAGGCATAAATAATTTTCATTTGATTTCCATTTATCTAAATCAAATTTTTTAATTCAACAACAATCTACTAAATATTTAGATGTGTCAATCATTGAATATATAATTTCTTGAAATATAACAGCATGATGAAGCAAATGTTTCTTGAAGAACCTTTACCTACCGTTCCCAAAACTGCAAATAAATCTTAGGAATGGATTTCCTTGCCTATTTAAGAACGATAAAAGTAACCTTACTTCTGTTAGTTTAACTTACAGGTACAAGAAAAGGGTCGGACTTCACGGACATTACGGGTTCACTACAATCCGCCAAATTCTTAAGAATCAGCATGTTCTACGAAAAGTCGTTAAGAGAGAAAAACATCTTTAACCGCACATTTGCCTGAACAAAGTGGTCGCCGGAGACTTGACGAAGAAAAGCTCTTTATTTCTTGAAAATCTGTCGAATAGAAAATGGAAAAATACGTTCCTATTGCCTTAGTATTTCAGTATACTAACGACCACGAAATTTCACCCAGGTATTACAATTTAATAATAATAGTAATTTTATAGTTTATGAAATGAAATGAAATATCTTTATTTCTAGGAATATGGTTATAAAGTTGGTCAAATATTATACAATCTATCTGACATTTGCCATATTATGGCGTACCAATACAGATATCACGTACATTTTGTTGTTTTGACGAGTCTTATTTTGTAAACATTCTTGGCACAGTAGTGAGATACTGAGAGTACTAAATTAGTTTAAATAAAAATTGTAAATAGAAATTATAATAGTTTTGGCATTTACTGATTGTATTCATTAAATTATTTTCATTAAGTGTCGGCCTTATTTTTAAATCACAAATTAGGATAAAAATACACCTATTAAATAGGACTATATTATTATTATGTACCTATTTAATAAAAATATAATTATAATTTATTTTGATAGTTTTGTTCCGTTTTTTAAAGATTTACAAATGAAATTGATATAGAGAATCCAACATAATGTCGAAGTTCATAAATCATTTTACATTGAGGAATGTGAAACCTTTCTAATCTAAAATTAATTATGCTGAAAGATGCAGAGGTTTCCGAGTACCCTTTACATGTACACAAAACCAAAAAAAAATACTCTGTTTCATAATTATATTAGTAGATCTATAGAGTATAGTATAGATGAAGAGGAGAACCCATGTCCAATTACCATCTGGATTTACATATATTGCATACATCCAAAACTTGCTCTTCATTTTCTATTATTCTATTACCAAATGATGAACTAAGTTAAGTTTACTGCTTTGAAAAGAACATTGCTTCTCAGTGTTACTTTATTGCCTATTAAACATATCATGATGTCAACACTGGTGAACAAGCTTTATAATATTTGTCTGTCACAGTCAGCTAATCCATTTTTATTTTCATGTCTCATCCCATCAATGGCCCGCTCTGGGAACGGGTCTTTCACTACAACTGATTAGTCCTAGAGCAAACTGCATACACTGCTCCAGTACGGCTTGGTGTTAACAAGTTTCATACCTGAGAGTAAGCAACAACCCATAATTGTTCCACTGCTGGGCTCAGGGTCTCCTCTCATAATGTGAGGGATAAGCCATAGTCTACCACGCTGGCCAAATGCGGATTGGTAGACTTCACACACTTTTGAGAACTTTATAGAGAACTCTTCTGTGTACAGGTTTCCTCATGATGTTTTCCTTTACCGAAGCAAGTGATAATCAACTTGTAATATGCACATTATATTTGAAAATTAGAGGTGCATGCCAGGATTTGACCTCAGGCCCCTGCGTTCGGGAGACCAACGTTCTAACCACAAGTCTATCACTGCTTTTTTATACCTGAGAGTATTTCTTCATAATTCTTAAAGTCAGTCTCGTCCGCACTTGTCATCTGTGTACTAAATACAATGGCTGATATTGGCTTTTAGATTTGCATTCCTCATTATGAACACATAATCCATCAGAAGCACATTTATGGCTTATGATGATGAGGATCTAAGCTTAATCAAAATTAATGGACAATAAACAACAGAAATTTCGAATAGTGATAAAAAATCTCCAAATAACATTTCTCCGTAGTGTCACTTTATTGCCCATCAAAGAGTTTCTCTACCACAATCCAATTATACATCTCGCTCCGTCCAGACACAAGTCGTTTGTGTTGCCACATTGCGATACTATAATTTTCATAGCTTATATTGAGATAAAAAGTTATTTATTAGACTGGACAGCTTGACATTTACTACCGAGAATAAACAGAACTAAAGCCTTTACTCTGTAATGAATGAAACATCACAAACATTATTATTATCATGTTAGTGTTCATTATTATCAAAAAGTTTAGCCAACTGGCAAGCAAGGATTTTGTTTTTCGCGCTGATCTTGTATGTGACGGCGCCACCATCAATGTTTTGTAAGAAACAACGTGCAACGGGCAATTTGAACAATCGAACGATGTGTCACTCGATTCTTACCACAGAGCCTATATAAAGCAGCGCGCGCGCACAACTCGATTCATTCGTTCATCGACCATTGCCCGCTGCACACGTTACGTAGTTACCAAGTAGTTTTGTTACCGAGTAACAGCATCAGACGACTATGCGATGCTTGGGGTGATTGGAAGGGGTGGTTGGAGATCACTGGGCCGTCGGGCCATATTTGTTGGTTGTTACTCGGATAATTGAAGACAATCAGTCCTAATCGCGTATTTAATTATAACTAGTCTAAAACCTGTGTTAAAATGAGTTTCTGACTAAAGTGATGTAAGCGCCCACTGTTGCTATTATTTCCCGAACCACCAACTAGTCGTATTTGCTACATATATATAGCAGAAAGGATATTAGATGGTACTGGCACTAGCGGTCACCCATCCCACTACCGACCGCGCCCTTTACAAAAGCCGCCGGCTATCAGTACTTTTACTTAATTTAAAAATTTATTTTCAAATAGTCAGAATTTTTGTATTACAGGTACTCCGTACTCTATATTAAAATACGCTTTTATTTTTATGGATTTTACTATTTCATTAGCAACTTAAGTGTTAAATTATAAGTTCACAGTCACAAATGGAGCAGATATATATTTAAAAACATGTTCAACAATATTGCAACGAAAAGCTTGTGATTCTCTGTTATAATTTCATGCGACACACATACCTTTAGAGCAATTTTTCACAATTAAATGCGACGTCAGTTGCCATCCGCGTTGTTTCGTTTGTAAAATATTATATTGTTTATTTCGAAGGTTAAACATGAAATATCTCTTAATGGGTAAATGGGTGAATGTGTCTCTGGTTATTAATCAAAAACATATTTTTGGTAATTTCAAAGTCAATTCATTTCAAATTACTTACATAGGCACTTTAACAATTTTTGTACATATATTTTTTTTTACTTTTCCCATCTTAAAAATTCTAAATATAGATCTTCAATCAGAGACTTCTCATACTGAAGCCATATAAATTATGATACAATGATTGGATCAACATATTTTATGACTGCCTAGAAAATAGAAGAAGTATTTTCTAAAGGGTTTTTGATACTTTCTTCTATCTTGTATGGAGATGCCCAAGAGAGAGCTTACGTTGGAAAAATATTACTGGGCTATGAAGCTTTCAGTCGTCGTTTTTAGGCCCCTTTATATATACTTAACTTTTGTTCCAAAGCTTATGATGTAACGTGATATAAGTAACTATGTACTTTTGTTTTGCTTTGGAAAACCTATGGCTTAATACCTGCGTTCGTTTGGGAGTCTTTACATTGACTTAATCTTTTTTTATGGGTGGATTGATTGAATTAACATAAACACTAACCGAATTCAGAAACTATGCTTGGCTAAAAGTGTTTTTTTTTTAATGTAATATGCAGGCAGACAGGCAGACGGGCCACCTGATGGTAAGGAGTCACCGTCGCCCATGGACATTCGCAACACTAGAGGCGCCACCAGAGCGCTGCCGGCTAAGAAGGAAGTGATGGACCCGCTTCTTGAAGGTCCCCATATCGTAGTAAAAAATTGTAATGGATTAATTCATCCAGGTGACTTAAATCGTACTTTAAGTAGACTTTATTCACATATTATGCACCCAGGGCACTCCTACCCGGAACATACAGCAGAAAAGTCTAATTTTGATATGTTTCTACTAGACGTTAACAATACCGATCAGTTACAGGTTTATTATATTCATGTATCTACAGGAGAACAGCATTAAATAGAAATAAGTAAGCAAGATTTTTTTTAGTTTTTTACTATAAGTATTATATTATTTTGTGATTGTTCTTTCTCTACCATATTGTAGGTAATCCAAAAATCCTCAGTTACGATGAGGGTCCAGTGACCTGTAGTAAACTGATACCATAATAATCTTTTGTATTAAAATATAACTTTCATAGCCTAAAAATCGTAGCTAATAGGCCACCAATAAGTTTGAAAGTTAAAAGTAAATAAAAAATTTGATTGCTATAAAAGAATACTTATACTAACTGGAAAATAAATTTTAAGCAATTAATTAATTACCAAACGGTAATTAAGTAATTGCTTAAAATCTATTTTTATACATAGATTTTTAAAGTCACACATGATCTAGTATAACTTTGATATCCTTTGATGGAATAGTGTTGGGTCAAATGTTGGCTACATTTGTTCCAATATAATTAAGTAGCCGCTTAACGAACAATGGTCTATGCACCATGTAGGTTTGAATAGAAACATTTGGCTAAACAAGCTGTTTGGATTACATCGCAATTCATACCTCTGACCTAAAGCCAACTTTGCACAGTGATGTTAGGAGTACAAGAATATACAAGCCACACTTGGACCCAAATTCTCGGGCAAATAATGGCAAGGGTTGGATACAATCGAGTACAATGCCGGAATAGAAATTAGGTACATGTTACCAAATTGTTAGGTGTGGGTATCTAAAATAGCGGAGAGAAAGGGATTTAATGTACTACGTAAAGCAATATAAACATCAAGGAATAATTATTTTAAGATTTTTTACTTTTTTAATCTTAGATTACAAATATTCTAAAGTGAAATGTGTGTAGAACTATGGTGTAGAATAACATGTTATTACATTTATTTTTAAAGGTTTGCGAAAGATTTTGAAAAATTCTTTTTTTAAAACGAAGATGAACTAATTGATTAATATTCATTTCAGCTAAGCGAGGAAGCCAAGTTATTGTAAAATAAAATATAATAATTTTGAATAAACTGTGGGGATCCAAGCCAATTTCTCTTGATAAAGATGTACCTTCCTGAACAAGAACAAAGACATGCAAGTAGTAAGGTTAGGAAGGTTAATAATTTAGGTGTTAAATATTTTAAAGTATGTTGAAAGACCCGTTAAAAAGCCTGGCAGATTTGCAGCGTTGCAAGACATAGCCTGTCAACTCATCTGCTGATGATTACCAAAAAAATAAAAAGCCACGATGATTTTTTCTTTAAGAAAGCATGTATTTTCAACTGCGTAAAAGCGGAGGTCTAAACTGGAGCGGGATCAGAGGCAAACAGCAGTTTATGTATGACAGCTATTGCACTTTTGACCTAAATGAATTGGTGGAACATGACAAGTAATGGAACGTTTACTTGGTTATACTACATGTTAATATTAACACTCCAACCAAAACTTCATTCAGTCATGTCACGGCCAGTTTTAGAAGCATTGTAGTTGAGCGAATGAAAATTATCAAAACATATAACCTAACCGTTTTAGGACAAAAATACATCATGCCAAGGCAATCAATAAATTACCCATTTACGTATGGACTATTAGGTACCTATTAATTAAATTAACCACTTATAATGATACAGAGGTAATTACTTTAATGAAGACCAATAATAAGTAATGTTAAAATTTTTAATCATAATACAAAAATATTTAGCAATGCCTAATATATGCTTTCTCACTTAATTTGCCTCTATGTAATAAAATATAAATTGCATTTCAGTTTGATAGTCTTGATTGTCTGATTACACTTACTGAGGAGAATCCTGTTCGGTTTGTAATAATATCAATTCACCTGTAATTTACTTATAATCAGGGCTGATTCGAATAATGCTTTGCCCCTAATAATGTTATATCATGATCTGCATTAGACTACATAACAAGGTATAGACGTTGGACGTTTACTTCTCTCGTAACATTAAAAAGTCATAATAAGAATTCCAAAGCAAGAGAACCTCTAATGATGATTTTTTCAAGAAACTGTTTATCTTGATTTGTCATTACTGTTCATCATTGCAGAAGACAAAATTTTCATCCACATCGATTGTTATGTGCCATTCTTCTAAGATCCAATTGATGCGCTCTTTTTATAATGTACTTGAAAAAATGTGGAATCTTTCCTTTTGATATATTTTGAGAGCGCTGAGACATGTGGCTCTTCAAAAAGGTTCGTGTAGCCTGGATGACACTACTGGGCTGACCGCTAACCATCATCGCCCGTCTGCTTTTCGAACATTTAAATGCATGAGAGAATACTGTTTAAACATTACATATTATCAATAGAAATATTCATATGGCTCTTTGACAATATCTGCTTTATCATCAAGTTCTATCTCATTGTTATTGTTATCTTCAAGTATTTTTCTGTTAATATCTACAAGAGTTTTAATAAACCTATAATAATGAACAGTGCGATCATACTTTTTTGTCAGATTTCTATTATGATTTTTCATGAACTCTTTATACAATTCATTAGCGTTGTATAAATCATACATTTTGGTAAAATCTATTACATTTCTGTTATCTCTGCCAATAAGCTTCATATTGTTAGACATACGAATATCTGAAATTATAAGGATAATAAAATTAAAACAACAATATAAGTGCAAATACTCTAGTGCTCTCTATGTTAATATTAAACGTTTTTTGCAAATATTATATTTAAAATTAAAACTTACATGGTTTTATGCTAATAGCGTAATGTTCCTCAATGTCCTTAGGATCCAAATCTGCATACTGATTCACAACAAAAAAGGTCGCGTTATCCTTGGTGACTTCATTAAGCTTGGTAACTTTATTCAAATTTTTGACAAAGTTTCTATAGCGACTCTGCTCCTCGTTTATATTTTTGTACACTTTATTATATCTCACTTTGAAAGCTTTAAATTCGTTCTCGAATTTTGCAGCACTGTAATTCAGTGAGTTTGTGAGTACAAAAGTTAAGAAGAAAAATAGAATTATTTTAAGTTCAATATAATATTTAAATTGTAAATCTGGACACATTTTGTTACAAAAATATAAAAAAGAAAGTAGATATGGGGAAGTAATCTGTATTTAAAAGCAGTTGCTCAGACATTTAAAAATATTTTTAACTCTTAGGCTGCGGGCACGGGATTTGCGGCGGGCGGCGCGATGGCGGTTGCGGGGCGGCGCGATTTGAAGCGATGGAATCAACAGTATGGCGTACTATGGGACCGGGCACGAGACCCGCGATTTCGAGCGGCGCGATGCGCGATGCACGGGCGGTGCGGGGCGATGCGCGGCGGCGCGGAAGAGATGGGAACAAACTAGATTGATAGTACTAGAATTGTATTGAATTATAATTTTAAAATAATGGAAATTTATAATGAAGAACTTATTTCGTGTATTTCATCAAAATCTGCTATATGGGACAGTGAAAACTTGCACCATATAAATATTCTCCAAAATATAATCAAAATGTACTCATTCTCGTATAGTTTTAATATTTTTCGAATGAAAACTTAGTTATAAAGAGTAGAAAATTCTCCTAAATTACTTCTTTTTTTTATTTGATGAACACCATTTCTTGGAAATAATTCAGCTCTCATCAGGATACTAGGCTCCAATAATTCTCTTCAACGTAAACTCATATTTTTCACAACCAAATAGATGAAACATGTATCATCTGTATGAAAACCAAGCGTCACTTTTTTCCGAAAGTCACTTTACGCCATCGCTTCAACAATAAAAGTATAAATAAACAGATTATAATATTATCATTCTTCACAACACTACTTTAGCGCGATTGACCGACCGTTTTTTCGTGCCCCGCAAGACACCGCTGCTAATCGCGCCGCGCCGCGCCGCGCCGCAACCGCCATCGCGCCGCTCGTCGCAGATCTCGTGCCCGCAGCCTTAGTTTGTACTTAAAAGCAGTAGAATCGAAGCGCGTACAATCGATATTTATCGCTTAAAGATAAACTTGTTTTCCGTGAAATTACATTCTCACGCTTTAAATAGCTAACTAGTAGATATATCTCCTGATTTTTGTCGATGTTTGTCTTTTTAAAACAGGATCACCACTAATATTTGATTCCAGACTTCTTGGTTCGTACTTCGCAACCATATTTTTTAGGCTTCCGTAGTCATTACGGAACCCTAAGTTTTCGTAATGTTCTTCCGCCCGTCCGTCCACAGTTGGCTTAGAGTCCTTCAGATACTTAAATTAAGCTTAATTTGGCATGGGTGAAATACATAGAAATAATTATACATATACCTATACCGGAAAAGTGGTAGAATTCTTTTTTGTGATTTGTTTTATTTCATGGCTAACAACAATAATAGTGTTCAGGTTATGTCCTTACGAGCATGTAAAATTACTGCCTGAATTACATTGTGTGGTAAAAATATAGCTGTTACTTAGTTGTAAGATTGTCAGTGAAATTAAACCATTGTTTTTGTTGATAAATACCGTAAGCGATGTCAAAACTATGTAAATTAAAACCAAAGCATTAAAAAACTATTATAAGTATTACCTAATTACCTATTGTATATACACAAATCATTATTATCAGAACCTTATATAATAAGATATTTAATACTTACCTACTAAAGACTTAACCTATACCAGATACCGAGAAAATCAAAAACAGGAGTGATTTTTATAAGCCCAATGAGAGTAATTTACATGATTAAATATGATAAGGATTTTTTCCAACATAAAATCATAAAAATTAAGCGAATAAATATTCATTAATCGTACAAGGAGCCTTACCACAAATACCTTTTTTTCTACAACGAATGTGTAAATATTTGTGTCATACTTTAAAATGGAATTTTATTAATATTTGTGATAAAATATTTGTATATTACTACCCACACGTTATGAAAAAATGTATAGACAAGATTATTTCAACTGACAACTTTTTAATTTATGAATCGATTGAAATAAAACAATCACTTAACTTTAAGTTTACAAGTCACACTACATGAGAGAAAATCGAAAATATTGCTTATGCCTTTTCTGAGATAGGCTGGGACAAAGGCACAATTAAACAGATAAATAGTCAAACCTTAAAAAATAACAGGGTAAAACCTAAACTATGAATTTATTTTCCAGAATACTTTTGTAAGTTGAAACGTACACTACAAAAGTTATTATGACAACGAAGTACCGATTTTTTAAGCCCATAATATTTCGTAAACAACACGATAAGGTCGTTAAGAGACACTTTTGTGACATGATTTTTTTTTCAATAATCATCTTACATACGATCCCATTATCCGTTAAAATGTATTCAAGCACCATAATACGTGACTTCGCAGGATATTTTCTCCATCTACCCACTTGTTTAAAACCACCAGAGATGAACTATATACGATGAAGCCTTTACCTTAAGTCATTGATTAAGAATATACACTAGTAAAATTTTTTTCCAATGTGTACATTCTCAGGAGTCTCGACTTTTTCGCAAATTCATTAACATTTTAAAATAGACTCACATTAAAATCAGGTTATTTTCTGATTTAATACTTTTGCCTATGAATTATTTCTTAGTATATCAGTCAACTAGCTGTTGCCCGCAACTTCACACGTGGAAATTATGTTTAACTTGCAGCCCCTTAATTAACCCTTTAGGGAATGATTTTCCACAAAACCATAACTTTTTAAAATTTTGTGTCTAATTTGGAGCTTATACAGTATAAATTTTCATGTTTACACTTGAAAAATTTGTGTTGAGATTTTTTGTTTAATCAGCGGTGTGTCATTTTTCGCTTTTAAGTAAGTAATATAGATAATTATGATATTATACATTACATAATATCTTAATTATGATTTGAATTTTTTTATTGTAATCATACAATCCGTAGGCTCAGAACTTTGCCAATTTTACTTTGAATATTTATTAAATATGTTGGCGAGTGACCTCTTTGGTTCTACAACAATCGGCCGATGCAGACGCTGTCATAAAATAAGAGTCATGAAGAATAACTAAATATTTAGAATGGTCAATCTATTTGGAACATACATAAGACATTCTAGGGATTCTATTATTGATCACGAAGTAGTGGAGATTGTTATTGATGTAAAAGTTAGAAAAGCTGGAAATATAATATCATGGAGCAAAGTAAAAGGAACGGAAAGTATTGAACAACCAATACCAAAGAATATATTTTCTTCCACAAATACATATTGTAATATACTAGTCTATATTAGTCCTTAACTTGTCTTCTGTAGGACACTTTCTTTACTCTTTAACGGAGTAAATTGATTTTGAGCATGAATATTGTAAATTTTCTATCCGGTAACGCGCTTCGAGTCAGCGGAGTGACGATATAAAACCTATGCCATGCGATTGGCTTCTATGTCGTTGATATCTTTTTATGTTTACGATATTAGAAACACAGTTTATAATATAAGGAACTCATATAATTATATTCCTTTCCATGAAAAATTTGCTTGTAATTAGTTAACGAATATACTCGTACTACACATTAGTTCAAGTTCACTCGCGACCGCCGTTCACAGCCAGTTTTCTCCGAAACTACTGGACCAAATTAGTTGTCGTACTCATGTACTTTTTGATTACCCAAAGACAAAGGTATAAAGTAAATAACTGAATTTTGAAGATAAATATATTTAACAAAATCAAAATTAAACTAAAACTGCTTTGCAATATATTATGCGTATATTATAGTTAAGAGAGTTCAAAAAAAAGTGGTAGGTAGCGCCCTCGTCTTGGCGGGGGCACGGCCATACCCCGAGATAAACGTTCTAAAATAGCATGTTTAGGGTTATGCCTTAAAGCGTTTAGATAGTTTTTAAAACCCGTTATAAATAACACACATTTTTAAACGGTGAATATGTAGCTACGATGACATCAATAAAAAATTTTGACTAGAATAATATAATAGGAAGGAGACGAAGGGTCGTCTATAAATTCAAGAGCGCGAGTGTTCCGAGCGTGTAATGAAAAATCCTATCGACTATCGAATTTATCTCAACGTCAGTGCACGGCGGCGTAACAACTTACCGACACCGTTGCAGAAAATTGCAGTTTTTCTCACGTAAAACGTATTCTTGGGAAAAAATTCGACCGGGGTGTTGTGGGTTGCCACGGTCTTCTTGTGCGAAAGTCACGTACTGCGAGTTTCGAAGCAACGGACCGGTTATCGAGTGGAAGCCACCAGGAAATGGGATTCATAATTTCAAAATGAATAAACTGTATTGCAGTATATGTGCAGTTGAAATATAGTAGTAGATATTAGTTATATTATAAAGTACCAGACACTGTCGTCCGTGACTTACTAAATAGGACACACTGAAAATCAGCGCCGTAGTTAATACTACGGCTCAATGCTGAGTGTGCTCCTTTTTCTAGGCCACTGGACACATGCGAGCGTAATATATACGTATAATAGTAATAATTTTGTGAGGAGATGCATGTTTTTTATTTTTTATTTGTTATTCTGTTTTTTCTGTTTTTTGTATGTGTTCGTGGCCTTGTAAATAAACTTATATTCTATTCTATTCTATTCAAAGTAAAAAAATTTATCTGCAATTTTGCGATTTTAATTTTTATTGCGGTTACTTATATAAAATGTTATATTCCATAACATGGCAAAAATAATTTTTAGAGATATTGCCCTATTTTTTGCATTTTTAATACGTAAATTGAAACAACTACTCCTGTTTTGTAAAATTGCACGATGTATGCGTATCCGTTGGTCGTGTGTGTGCGGGAGGGATTCGTCGGCAGCAATCCTATTCGTTTGGTTTCGATTGTATAGTGTAGAAAAAGACATCTGCCCAATCATGTTCTGAACACCTCATACTCCTAGTATTTGCTGCTGTAATGCATATTACATAGTTAGTACTTGTTTCAACATTTCAGGGCATGTCTACATTTAGGACAACAACACAACAAAATTGCCTATTTTTTTGAATTTTAAATAAACCTATGGAAACATGACGTGGTGATAATTATCTCAATAAAATAATTATTTTGTACCGGATCATGGTAAAAATCCACAAATAAAAATTATAATGATTAGATCTTGTATTTGGTTACATAGGTGTGCAATAAAAATCCAGAATGTGGCTAGGACAACTATATTGCGAAACTTTTGTATGCTGTTTACAAGGCGACAATCGGAAGTGGAATGAATAATGACATTTCGTTCACGCATTCAATGGTTTACAAAATAGACGCATTGCTCGCCGCACGCGAATATGCTATGGCGTTTTGACAGGCGCTTGATGCCTGAACATCCTCCCCACCGTTGAAAGGCCGCTTTCAACCCTTGAGTTCTTCAGCAGTTGGCAGTGGGCAGAGACGAGTGAAGGGTCGCCGCACGCAACCCTTAGTTGTTTTGAGATCCGCCACTCTTGATACTCCATCCGGGCCAGGGAACAGTCGCACCACACGTCCTAGGCGCCAGCACAGCGGAGGCGTGAAATCTTCAGCTATGAGCACCATGTCTCCGATACTGAGATGAGCGGCGTTACTCCGCCATTTTGTCCTTTGTTGCAGTTCAGAAATATATTCCTTCTGCCAACGTTTCCAAAAGTGTTGTCTAATTTTTTCAATGCGTTCATAGCGATTCAACTGATTCTCTTTGCTGTCTTCAAGGTCAGGCGATGGTAATGCAGTCAATGGTCTGCCGATGATGAAGTGCCCTGGGGAGAGGGAGAGGAGGTCGTTAGGACAGGATGACATTGGGCATAAGGGACGGCTATTAAGAATTGCCTCTACTTGAGCAAACAAAGTTGAGATTTCCTCATAGGTTAGATGACAGTTCCCAATAACACGCTTCAAATGAAATTTGGCGGACTTTACACCGGCCTCCCAAATACCGCCGAAGTGAGGAGCGTAAGTAGGTATAAATTTAAAGGTAATGCCTTGTTGACTCGCAAAATCAGACACTGGCTCCTCAATCTGATTTATGAAATTACCAATTTCTTTCGCAGCAGCAACAAAATTACGCCCGTTATCACTAAATATTTCCTTTGGCTTACCTCTGCGTGCAATAAATCGTCTAAGAGTCATAATAAATGCATCCCTTGACAGATCAGTCACTGCTTCAAGGTGTATACATTTATAACGCAGGCACACAAATAGGCATAAATAACACTTGATTAAGCGACTACCGCGACCCCTACGATTTATAATAAGGAATGGTCCAGCAAAGTCCAAGCCGACTGACAGAAATGGAAAACCTGGAGTTATGCGCTGTGTCGGTAAATCACCCATTTTTGGGCATAGAGTTTTGCCCCGTAGTCGCCTACATCGTACACAATTATTCACCGTACGTCGAGCAAGTACTCTTCCATTCACTGGCCAAACCGTTTCTCTAACAATAGCTAATAGCAATTGGGGTCCTGCGTGCATATTTATTAAATGTTGCTGTTCAAAATACAATTTTGTTACTCTGTGAGCGGCATGTAGCAGTATTGGATGTTTTTTGTCGTAAGTATACATTGAAGCATCTATGCGACCACCGACGCGAATTAAATTTTGATTATCAAGAAATGGAGACAAAGATAAAATTTTACTCTTAGTAGTTAATTGTTTGCCCCTTTTAAGTAAGTCGTATTCAATAGAAAAGGATTCGCGCTGTGCCATAATACACAGGGAAATAAACGCAAAATTTAGTTCCTCCACCGATAATATACCTGTACGTTTATTTTTAGGATTTTTAAGATTAAATATAAATCGATGAATATAGGCAAAAGATCTTTGAAGTCTATTTAATGAAGAATATTGCTCAAAATTTACTAAACTTTCATTTATTGTTGTAGAATGCGCCTTTAGTTCAGGTATGTCATTTACACGATTTTCCTTTAATACTGGCCATTCTGACTCCGGTCTACAAAGAAAATTAGGACCAGACCACCAAGTGCCATGGGATATTAAAGTTTTAGCATCAACACCCCTAGAAATTAGGTCGGCAGGATTTGATGCAGTGGGGACGTATCGCCATGATGAAGGTTTAGAATAGTCTAGGATTTCGGTGACGCGGTTGGCCACGAATATTTTTAATTTCGAAGGATCGCTGTTTATCCAACTTAAAACAACACTTGAGTCGGAAAAATAAACTACTCTTCTCGGTTTTTGCCTAAGAGATTCCACAACGGATTTAGATAATCTACAAGACAGTAAAGCCGCACACAATTCGAGACGCGGTATTGTCGTTGCCTTTAAGGGCGCTGCCTTTGACTTAGCGCATAATAATTTAATAGATTCAAACCCGTTACTATTTTTCGATCTTATATAAATACATGCACCATATGCAGATAAAGACGCGTCACTAAAAGCATATAATTCTGTGAACATAGGTGAATCACATAGAACTAACCTAGGAATTTGTAAACTCTTTAGACAAGCCAGATTTTTTGTAAATTTTGACCATTCTTCCCTTATTTCTTCTGAGACCGGTTCGTCCCAATCTAACTTTAGCTGCCAGAGCCTTTGCAAAATTATTTTAGGCTGAATGACTATTGGACTCAAAAGACCTAAGGGATCGAATATCTTAAATGAATTTGACATAATTACCCGCTTTGTTATTGCATCTTCAGAGCTAGAAGGGAATGTTTTAATTGGAAAATGTAATGAGTCACTGGAAGGTGTCCATCCGAGTCCCAGTGTGTTAGTGGACTCACTTATAATTAAATTATCTTGTAAATTTATATCAATATTATCGAATATCTGTGGAGCATTACTTTTATACTTTCTTAAATTAAAACAACCTGCGCTTAAAGCTTTAGAAAGACTTGACTGAATATACCTCAATTCTTGCTCACTATCAGCTCCGGTGATGACGTCATCGACGTAAAAATCCCTTTGAATAATGGTTTTGATAAGCTCATCATCTTGTTCCTCACCTAGCTGCCACAAACAACGTGTACTCAAATAGCTCGCACTTGCAGTGCCGTAAGTGAGAGTATTCAATTTAAAAATTGTAAATGGCCGGGACTCGTCTTCTCGCCATAGGATACGCTGCAGATCACGATCACTTTCATGTACTAAGACTTGGCGATACATTTTCTCAATATCGCCAGTTAGTAAGAATTTATATTGTCTCGCACGTAGAAGTATGGCAAAAAGAGAGTCTTGTAGGTTGGGACCTACCATTAAAATGTCATTTAAAGCATAACCAGATGTAGAAGGAGCCGATCCGTCAAACACCACACGTAGTTTAGTAGATTCACTGTCTTCCTTAAGAACAGCGTGATGACATAAATAATAAGTTTCATCCCCTTCACTAGATGCTAATGAGAGATGTCCTAAGAGAGCATATTCATTAATAAATTTAGTGTACTCAGATTTTAGCAATGAATTTTTATTAAATCTTTTTTCTAAAGAATAAAAACGTTTTTTCGCTAATTTATAGCTATCTCCTAAACAATCAGGAGTGTCCTTTAGAGGCAGTTTAACACAAAACCTACCAGAATCATCCCTACGAGTGTGAGTAACAAAATGCCTTTCGCAAGCCTTAGCCTCTTCACTCATTATAATTTTGTTTGGAACTTCCTCCAAATTCCAAAATTTGGTTAGTAAATCCTCCATATGATTAGGTTTCTTCAAAGTAGAAATTGTTAAATGATTCGAATATACATTATTTCGATTTGAAATATTAGAATTCATTGGACCAGATACAACCCATCCCAGTTGAGAATTTCTTAATCTTGGATTTTGTGGACCAAGGGAGCGTTGCTCATTACCTAAAATATCCCAAAATAAATCAGCCCCAATTAAGACATCTATAGGCGCTGGTTGATAAAAGTTAGGATCCGCTAATAAAATATTTTTAGGCAATTTTAGAGAACTAATGTTGATTGGATACTTTGGTATATATCCCGTAATTTCATTCAATACAAGACATGAGAATCTAGCTGAGAATTTGCTATTTAGTGAATTAATTTGTATGTTGCAACTTTCGGTGACATTTGTATTATTATTATTACCGATCCCAATGACCTTTAGCGAGTCGATTGGATGCGTTTTAAGAGAAATTTTATGCTTTAGTGATTTAGTGATAAATGATGATTGGCTGCCACAGTCTAATAGCGCACGAACCTTCTCCTTTTGCTGGGTCTGTGGATTCGAAACTTCAATCATGGCAGTTGATAACAATATTTGATTAGATGCTTGATTTGAAAAATTAACAATAGCTTGGTTAGACTCATCACCGGTGACTTGGTGATCATTCGACGTTGACGGACGATGGAGCAGACTGTTGTGCTTCTCATTACAGACGCGGCACGGCCCCATACGGCACTGACTGACTGGGTGTCCCTGTCTCAGACAGTTAATACACAATTTGTATTTGTTTACAAGTTCTAGCCTCTCGTCAATCCCTTTTGACTTAAAAGTACCACAATCATAAATTTTGTGGTTTTTATTACAAATAATACATAAGAAAGTAGATTTTGGTTTACTATTTGTATTAGAGCCCGCAAATATTTTTGAATTGCTTGCGGGATGCGGTTGAGTTCGCCAAGACTGTTGTTTGTTGTGACTATTATTACTAGAATAACCCCGTGTGTTAGTCGAAGGGGCCGTCGAAACCGTAGGACTTTCGTGCTTCCTATTGCGGCTCAGCGACTCCAAAACATCTGCACGGTCAGTCAAGAACTTAAAAAACTGATCTAAATCTGGCGTGTCACCTTCTAAATTATTTCGGTATTCTTCCCATTTAGTGAGGGTATTACTGTCTAATTTTGAAGAAATCATGAAAATTATTAAAATATCCCACTTTTCTGTCGGTTGTCCTAAACTACACAAGGCGCGTAAATTTTTTGTAATATGATCAACTAAGAATCTTAAACTCGTTTCCGATTCACGCACTAGAGGTCTGATATTAAATAAAGAATTTAAATGATGGTTAATTAATATTCTTTTATTATTATATCTGTTGCAAAGTAATTTCCATGCTTCAGTATAATTAGCAGCTGAGACCTCAAGATTAGATATAATTCTAGCCGCATCCCCTTCTAAATATGATGTTAAATAATGAAACTTGTTAACCGAGGAAATACGTGAATTATTGTGAATCAAATTTTCGAAAGTATCGCGAAATTCTAGCCACTGAAAATAAGCTCCGTTGAATTTAGAAATTTGTATTTGTGGTAGTTTTACGCTAACCTCCTGGTGTTCCGAACAACAAGAAACATCCAATAGTGACGCGCGCCTGTGCTCACATTCTGTTCTGTTAAATTTTTCTAACAATGTTTTAGCCGTGGCAATATTAGTGATAATATCTCGTTCGATAACATCTCGTTGTTCAATTTCTTCCAATATATTATCAGAATTTAGTACCTCAATGTCATTTTGCAAGTCATCCACCCTAACTGCCAATGCCTCAAATTTAGCAAGTCGAAGACTTAACTCGGTTAATTCAATAGCACTTAATTCTGTTTTTATACTAATTGTATTTAAATAATTATTAAATTTTGTTATCTGTCCCTTGGCGGACGACCTTCTTATTTTTAACTGACTTAATTTATCTGAAGGCATTGTAAGTTATCTGGTGTTAAGACAATAATTAATTTAAATCTCACGCTCCTCGCTTCGGCGACACCCGCTGATCTGGAAACCGGTGCAAGCTCCGCTGCTCGCAGCGTCGATCAGCAGGACCTCGCGAAGCAGCGGAGTCCTGAAAATATTCGGCAAACAAATCTAAGTTAAGCTTATAAAAAGCGGAATGCTAGAATGTGGATTATGGAAATGGATAAAGAATGATATAATTGACTGAAATGACAGTTAATTGAATTTAAAATAAACTTTGGTACAAGTTAAGAGTAAGTACTAAATTAATTTGCAATACAAGGACTATCCGCCAAATATTATATTGTGACAGCCCTATTATGGCTTTGCGACAACCCTGCAATTAGGTTACGGCAACCAAACAATAGCTTCTATACGACAACAATAAATAAATACGTAAACCACTAAAATCAGGTTACGTAATTAACGTACTTTAAGTACTTAATAGTACTTAATTACCGTTACTTAATTACCTTACGTACTTAATATGAAAGTCATCAATTAATCGATCTACGTGATAATATTAACATAAAAGTTGGCTAATAAAGTATTATTACAAGATAAGCAATTATAATGCTTTAAAGAACAAGTTTAAACTTAATACAAAGAATATTGAAATATGTCGGTAGAATAAAATTTTTATTGAGATGATGAAACTTCTGGATTAGAATGTAAAATTCCACTTTATTTGCACAATTAGAAACAATATCTTAATAGAATGAATGTTATTTAGGAATTTGAAATGGAACTGGTATGATATGGATGGTCACGGTAAAGAACAAAGGTATAGGTAAGGGCACTTATCTTTCGGTGCTGCGCGATGTGATACTTTTGCTGAACCACTGCTCGCCGTCCCGAATCTTCTTTTAAGTTCTTGTACGTTCTTATACGTTCCCCTCATGGGCCACCAATTATGTATTTGGTTACATAGGTGTGCAATAAAAATCCAGAATGTGGCTAGGACAACTATATTGCGAAACTTTTGTATGCTGTTTACAAGGCGACAATCGGAAGTGGAATGAATAATGACATTTCGTTCACGCATTCAATGGTTTACAAAATAGACGCATTGCTCGCCGCACGCGAATATGCTATGGCGTTTTGACAGGCGCTTGATGCCTGAACAGATCTTTAACCTAAAAAAACTCACAATTTCAAACTTACAACTACGAAACGGCGTCATACACAACAGAGAAAATCTAAGTCACGACTGTGGAATTTTCCTCACGTTTGTTTTTGCACAACGAAAGCAGCCTTCGAAAGGTAAACAATTATCGCCAAGCCGTAATTGCTTAGTTTGTGTCTAACAGGATATTGAGCACTCTAACTTTAGTGTCAACGAAGTAGTTCGTTCAAGTTAGACAAGCGGAGTCTGACGATATTTATGACGAGTTCCTCCTTTGATAAACAAAGTTCTAAACTAGCTAACCCTTTGCGATAACTCGAATTTAAACGGAACTTGCAACAATGTGGTTAGAATTGAATAGTTGTGTTTTAATCTTATAGACTTAAGTGACTTAAGTTGGGGTAAATTGGAGTAGCAAGATGTTATCCGTCTATGAGCACTGACCGCCTCACTCAGGGTGAGATCGATTAACCGTGCTTAGGCTTTTCTCAGATTTAACATTATCCGAAAAAATAATGGTCCTAAATCTTTAACATTAGCCGTTTTAAATGACTTTTTAATTTTTTCCTAGGGTCAGTTAATTTGACTATTAAATGAGCAAGGTACAAGTTAAAGTGAGCTTTATTATCTGAGCTTCAGTGTTCGATAATGGTACGTGCTACTTTGCTTGTTTGTGCTTTGGTCACCATTTGTTTTCAATTACCAGGTGATCCGTATACGTTGTTTATTCGATATACTTAACCATACATGAAAAGGACACAATTTGGTATGTATTATTTTTATTGCCCTTAAAATCAAGTCAAAACCGCGTCTCCATCAGTACACCAAATTGCCTTTGTTAACAAAAAACAAATGAAAGATTATCGAATCAGAACTTATTTCTTAAATAAATTCAGTTGTGATGCCATACTCATACTTGATTTACTATGTTTTGGCATTAGGGCTTGAAGCTCACTATCAATTTTTCTAGCCTTTGCCATATAAATATTTTGTTTTTCGTCATCAGACAAATCCGCATTCTGATTCGGTCTAACCTTTTGTGATCCAGGGACTGAATTGATGCTGTTTATAGTTCTGAGAGTATTCAAGAAATTCGAGTAATGTATTCTATACTCAGCTTCGTTATTGAATCTTTTGCCGTATTTCTTAACAAACTGCTGGTATAGATAGGGACCGTCGCGAAAATTGTAAACAAGATTATTGAAAACGTCATTCGCTTCTATCTTCTGTGGCAGTTCGTAAAGTAAAGAATAGTAAAAACTTAGGAACATTATTTTTAAAATAGTCACAAGGCAACTGGCACTGACAATCATTTCTTTGAAATTATTCTTGAAGACTGAATTGTATGTTTATTTGATTGTCTCTTATTTCTTAAGCGTGAAGATCAATTAAAAAACGAAGAGGAAATTGGTTTTTAAACCAAGGATAATTGCGAAATTGTTTTTCTTGGCGGTCGGCAATGAGGAGAAACGCGTGATTGTTTATTGGTACAAATGCATATTATCATATGGGTTCACAATACAAATGAATTTCTCGTTTTGTATTTGTTGATTGGTTTATATACAAAAGAAAAACTTAATATTATTACATCAAACTTGCCTGCACACTTTAATACACCAGTGAAAATTTAATAGAATGTGTGAATTGTCAAAATGTGTTACTCATAAAGTATTTCTGGTAAACATGCGATTATTTTCAATTATTTTTTGTTTTATATGAAATAATTAGATTTATACCCTTAAAACAAATATTTTTTTCTTTTTTTTTCAATAATCGTCACGTTTATTTAGTTGTTATCAGTTACATCAACAAAGTGAACATTAAAACTTTAAAGTAATCTAGATAACTTTTAAAACAATATAAATTTCACCTTAATTATAGATGTGAACAAATTTTAAGTAGGTACTAATATTTATAAAGTCAAGAAAGTCTAATATTCAGCCACTATAATGGAGCCCATACACGATCAAGTGTACTTTTCAAGTTTGCAGCAGACTTGATGCGGCATCCAGTAAACTTGACCGTGTATGGCCACGGTATGGCTATCTGGCCATATAGTTATCTCATGCACACTGGAAGCCTCGTCAAGTTAAATTGCAAACATACGTCAAAATGCAAACTTGACAAGTACACTTGATCGTGTATGGCCTCCATTAGAGAGTATCGATATCGTTCCTCTTGTGATCATGAGATACGGATCACCGAGCTGATCAGTCTATAAACCGTAATGGATGGGCAGAAGTGATCAAAGTAATAGCGTGTCATATTCGTATTCTACTCACGGACGCAAGGTTTCTGTGTGCGTAAAATTTACACCCCACACATTCAAAGTTACGATGTAGTGTAAAACTTTATGCTTCTCTAATATCATGAAATATTCCTGAATATTCCTGAAACATGCTATACATCTTCGTGCCGATGGAATTTTTATACGTGTTTTATAAGTTTTATGTAGCTATGTATTTATTTTCTTGGCGTATCAACTTACAGGTCCCCCAAGGTGCAAATGTTAGGATAATTGACAGGAAAGTGACATAGCCTGCGGGTATCTGTCGCTTCAAAATTTTTATCCAAGTTCAAGTTAGCTTAAGATGTAATTTTATTTCAATGATGTTTATTAGAGATACGTTATGCCCTTTTAAATCAAAGGAAAAATCTGTTCCGAAAACGGTACACCAATCAGCGCTTGTTAAATTATGTAAAAGGGATAGCATTACTAAAATCATAATAGTGAAAAAGACAGCTAGTGTTTGTCGCTCGCGTCACAAGTACCTTACGTTCGGCTGGCGCCAAGCTGGCGCGCTGTCATGCCGCCATACTTATTTTGTTAGAGAATTATTGAAATGAAATAAAATGCAATAAATCATGATTCCTTACTTGTGGTATGTTATTCCATGAATTTTATTTTTTTTACGTAAGTAATTAGTGCATTTACGCATAACACACGAAGGCATTTTAACGCTGTATGTCAAATCTCCAACACTTCTGACAAAAATAAAAGCGTGCGTATCGACAGAGTATTGAGAGAGCGACTGCGAGTAATGCGAGCAAGCGTGGTCAATTGACTACTCTTTCGCTCTTCGCCGTCGGCGCGCTAGTAACCCATCTACCTCTTTTATACATATAATATCATTGTTTTATTTACTCGTTTCACTTGACTTGAAAGTTGTTGTTTGATTTTAAAACGATATGATGAAATTTTAGTTTATGGACCCAACTTTTTAAGATATGGTCTCTTAAAATTTTTCAGTATGTGTTCTATAACAACTTCGTTTATAGCCGTGTATATATGTGGTTGGACAAGCAGATAGAATATTTTAACAACTATGCAAGAGTCACGGTCACGAGTAAACTCAGTTGTAGAGAATCTAGAAACCTTCAAGAGGATAAACAGATTTTCTTCAATAAATGTACATATTTGTAGCAGACTGTCTCTCGTTCTTAAGGTCTTCGTCAAGTCTTGTAAAACCGATAAACGAGCTGACGGTTCAAGCGACGGTAAGTGGCCACCGTCGCCCATATTAGCAACACCAAATCTTCACAGACGCTTGACCGACCGAAAAAGAAGAAAGAGAAAGAAAGAATCCTTAACGAGTCTGTAGTTTGGCAGCTGACTTAAGCAAGAGTTATTTTATTAGCATCCTGTTAATTAATATTAATAAAATTACACTTAAATAATTTCGCTCACATTTCCCCAAAAAATGCTTTCGGTACATTCTTACGGTAGACCGCTGTATTTTTCACTAAGTCACGCAATACAATAAATGAAAGCACTTAAACAAACACAACAAGTGGATAAAATAATTTATTATTTAAGCGTCATCCTTTGAATCCTGGCTTTCAAAGTTTCCCCACCTTGGCTCTTGTGTTGCTCATATTTCATATGTGTCAAATAACAAAAAGTTAGCTCACAACAGCTGTCTGTCTGTCAGGAGCTGCGAATGAGTAAGGATATTTTTATGACTTTTGTTTTACCACTAGAACAATAGGGGATGGTTTAGTGCAAGAGTGTTTATACCATTACTTCTTTACTAAACTTGGATTATTATAAATAGTCGCTAGTGTATGAATATAAATTTTATCGGTTAAGTTATTCAAATATTACAGTGTTACTAATGGACAAATGAGGGTATAACTCTAACTAGTAATAAATTTATGTAATATATTCTCGAAGACTTGGAAACGGCTCCATCGATTTTCATGAAATTTAGTATGCAGGGGGTTTCGGAGGCGATAAATCGATCTAGCTAGGATTCAGTTTTAGAAAACGTCGTATTGACAAGTAGCAACACTAAACACTACACCAAGCAAATCTCGGTTATCCGGGCACTGGTACTTACATAAAGTTGTACGATATGTACCTACACTTAATGTAGATAAACATAAAATATATACGCATTTTTTCCACATTTCCGGGTCAGATCTTATTTAACGTCCTTGCTCGAACCTCCGTTCGCTTCAGAGTTCATAATGTGTCGAAAAAAGTTACCACTTTACAACTTTCCACCCATGAATTATTCAGAACATGGGACCTTTCACGAGTTCCATGTTTACTCATACTGCTCAAACTTAGTACCTTAGTAATCTTAGTATACAGTAGGTAGGTATCTGGAGATTTTAAGGAAAGAAAAAAGATGGACTAGAATTTACAAAACGTTTGATACACGAGTATACAGGTAAATTGAAGTTGGCGTGTGGCCTAAGTCCAAAACTATGATGGGGAATAGTGAAAAGTGCTCAGAGGACTTTCAGGCCCGATTTTAATGTCAACTGAAATAGCATTATTGGATTATTTAAAAATCAATATTCGTAATCTGCAACCGAACCCTTTAATTTAGAATAAAAAATCAACACTCTGTACTATAACACCAATCGATACTGTCACTAATTAGTATTGAATTCTGGGAAGTAGATATAATTATGTATGTAGCTGCTACAAATAATGGTGATGACATGTCTGTGGACGATACCTTTACTACACATAACGTAACGTAGATGTGCTACGAATTAAATCTTGCAATCGTAAAATACTATCTAATTAAAACAAACTAAATCAACTTCTGTAGGTAAACTTTAAAAGTATGCAAAGTCATCAAATACACAACTAAGTAGTTACATTGACTTAAAAAAATATAGTTCCCTAATTTATTACTATCACACTTATGAGTTCGCTTTTTGGAGTTGATTTAAATTTCTTCCCTCATTATTTTAGTTCAGTCAAAAGTTATTATAATATATGTAAAGTGAATTTGAAGCGCTCATAGTCATAGCCCTGCGGCTGGCGTCGATCTTGTGATCGACAAAGTTAAGCAACATCGGGCGCGGTCGGTAGTTGGATGGGTGACCAAAAAAATTCTTGAGCGTTTCCGTGCTTCGGACGGCACGTAATGCCGTCGGTCCCGGTTGTTATCATAAGATAACAGTCGGTAAGCCATGTCGGAGGCCCTCGGACGGTTTGAAAACTTCCGACATTCGGGTTGGCCACTAACCCCTCCACCAACCCGTACTGGAGCAGCGTGGTGGAGTATGCTCTAGGCCTCCTCAAGAGGAGAGACCCGTGCCCAGTAGTGGGCCATTAATGGGTTCAAGCCATGTAAAGTGAATATTACTCCGAATCAATCAAATTATACAGTGAACTAAAAAAATCCATAAATTCTTCCTATTTATTTAAATCAAAGTCAATATCTCAGTCTATTTCTTTCATTGCAATCGAGTTCAGCACATAACATAATAAACAGCTGCGATATCAATCTCACTCGAGATATACCTAATAGAATAAATGAAATCGATGATATTGCACGGATTTTTTTTAAATGAAATTTATTTTAATACGAGTTGGTGTCCGCGTCTTCGTCCATTGAAATACATTTTATTGGTCTTACGCTCAATTTTCTTCTTTACAGGATGAATTTTCAAAAGTCCTTTCTTAGTGCTACCCCACACTATGGGGTAGATGAGAAAAGGTAATTCATCCCCACTTTACCCGCAGGCGAGGTACACTGTAAATATTTTTTATATATATCTTAATCGATGACTTCAATTAAATATCCGCGCGTTATAGCTGAAAGAGTCTCGGCGCTATTCTGCCGATGGATGGACGGACATGAAGAAACTATGAGGATTTCGTTTTAACTACGGGCATAATTCTAACTAAAAAATTATTGTCATTTTAAAACCAATTTCTTTAACACTCTGCGACTGACATGCCTTAATTTTAACTATTCTACTATAGTGGTAGTCTACTGAAAACACATTTTTTTGATATTTTTTAATTATTTATATTTTTATGTCACAATTACACATTTTTTTATTATTACCTACATAATAAAATTAACTAGTAAATCTAATGTTAAATAGATTTTATCTAATCAGAGTAAAAAAATTGGGTTCCATCCCATGGTTCAATGAAATTTTATATTCCTTCAAATTTCTTTAAGCTGATTTTGACCTATAAAGGTCTTAGTAAAATTTATTTTTGATCTAAGTGGTCTCTAATTATCGTTGAGTGAAAAATGAAAAAAGAAATCAAATAAAATAAAATAAACACGATTTTATTGACGTGTGTTTAGGAGACACTATGAAAGTATAAGTATTACACTGAGGTGATTATCTGTCACTGACGGGACACTGACGGAATAGCTTTTTAGACACCTTTCTTCATATATGGATGAGCACTTATTGCAATTAACGCAAAAGCTGCTAGAGGAACCTACGCCTGAGCGCGCCCTAGAAAGTTACTGCAATGAGAACGCTGGAGTCAACATTAAAAAATAATGACGCAATAATTTTTTTCCATTTTGAGGACTACCACGTCAGTTGAAGATGGTTTTTGAATAGATTATAGAAAAAAATGTAAACAGCACGAGTAATTTTCGCGGAAATTATTATGAAACTAAAAATTGTATCGAATCGAAAGATAAAAAGTTTGGTTTTATAACTTTTCACTTAACGATCTTTACAAACTCTCATTTTATCAATAATAATTGTCAAAGTTTAAAAACTTAATCCACTTAAGGACCCTTTTGGTTGGTGCGATGTGCGCATGACGTTAGGCTAGCGGGAGAATCAAGGACACAAGACACTCAGACTCGGGGCGAAACGCACGCCTTGCTCGCGAACATTCGTTAAAGGAATACGGACGCGTTCAGTGACTTGTAAACAATTTGCGAGTATTTTCGAATATTCTTAAATACTTCAATCCCTCTCTATCTCTCGTGTAAAGTTGTTTGTGTTTTTTTATTTTTAAAATTCGAAAACGATGTTAAGTGATTGACGGAACATGCCGAACCTTAGAAGACAATGTGATTTAAGTGAAAATTAACATGTAAAATAATTATAGAGAAGTGCCATTGGAGATAAGAAATATTATGTAATTTTCTGCGATCTCCGTAAATATTACAATGAAGCTTTTGACAGTTATATCCTTATGTGGTAAGTAAGCAATATTTATATTTATTTTACAAAATAAAAAGAAATAATTTTATATAAATAATATTTTATATTAAAAGTACCTAGTCGATATTAATCTTTTTTTATTGTTTCACTTCCATTCGTAATATTTAGTATTACAGCAATAAAATGAGATTTGATAAATACTTCTTAGAGGTTATTTTGTAGAACTTAAAACATGCGTATTATTCTAAATATATGAAGCTGACGTTACTGGAATAAATATTGCCATGTAATATAATTTTCCCGCAGACATTAAAATATATCTAATGAAGTACTTAAAATATATATTACTAGCTTTTACCCGCGACTTCGTCCGCGAGAATTTAGAGTTGAATCATTCTAAAATGTTTTAGATGTTAGGATGTTTGTGAATTTATCACGTAATAATGGCAGAATGGAAATAAATGAAATTTGGCACACATTATAAACTTAACATTCTGCTTTTCATCACAAAAATGGACATCGTTGATGTCGACAACATGTTTATTATTTTGCGTCCTAGCAAGTTGCTAGTGATTAAAAAAATCAGTGAGAAATAAGCATGTCGCGAGAAATAAGTTAAGTGGCAGGCTGCTGGCTGCCTAAATAGGCACATCATCGACACCAGCAATATGCTCATTATTTGGCATCCCAGTGAACTGCTAAGAGGTCATAAAAAATAGTGAACGTCATGAGTAATAAGTTTATTGGCAGGCCAGCTTGAGAGCTGCTGTAACGCCGGAACAGTCAGGTAAACGACGCTAGCAAAATGCTCATTATTTGATGTCCCAGCGAGCTGCTAAGACTGTAGATGAAACAGAATCACGGAGACGGGTTGTTGCTAGAGTATGATGCGAGTTCCAATTTGCGAGTCTCAATAGCCACAGATGTCTAAAAAGGGACAAAATTAATAAAGCCTTTAAATTTTGCGATGCGCAGGAAATAAAAGACCACACCGTAGAGCAGAAACGTAGAAAAAGAATGAAAGCGAAAGGTTTGACACGCAGCGGGCCGCATGTATATTATTATACTCGTACATGGTCAGCAACGTTTAATGCAGTACTGTTAACGCATGTTTTACAATCAAGTACGAGGTTGAACGTACTTCCTGGCACAAAAAAGTTGATGTAGAAGAGCCGTATTGGGCCGGCTTAGAATACTAATACCAATCCCATGCCGGATTTGTGTCGTAAGAGGCGACTAAATCCGGCCCACTGGTGGTAGGACCCCTTGGAGGTTGTTAGTTAATATTTTTTATTTCATCCAATTATTGCCATTATTAGTACCCACTTGTTTTCCGAAAAACTGTATGTGCTCTTCTTTGTACCGCTGAAAATTTTGTTTGTACCTCCATTTTTGTTCGAGAAAAACCTGTCACACCTGTAGTTTTCGGCCCTAACAGCCATTTTACACTATGAAGGAATTGCACGTGTCGCTGTTGGTTCCCCATCGTTTGTACCCGTTAGTACCCATTTGTTTGCCGAAGAACTGTAGGTGGTGTTGTTTGTACCGCTGAAAATTTCGTTTGTACCCTCATTGTTGTGCGAGAAAACTCATCAGACCTATATTTTTCGACCCTCACAAACATTTTTCTCTATAAATGATTTCCATGAGTCTGTGTTAGTTTCCCATCGTTTGTACCCAGTGGTACCTACTTTTATTGTGAAGAACAGTATGTGGTCTTGTTTTTACTGCTGAAAATTTCGTTTGTACCCCCATTTTTGTTCGAGAAAAACCTATCACACATGTAGTTTTCGGCCCTAACAGCCATTTTACACTATGAAGGAATTGCACGTGTCGTTGTTGTTTCCTCATCGTTTGTACTCGTTAGTACCCTCTTGTTTTCCGAAGAATTGTATGTAGTGTTGTTTGTACCGCTGAAAATTTCGTTTCTTACACTCATTGTTGTGCGAGAAAATTCGATCAGACCTTTATTTTTCGACCCTTACAACCATTTCTCTCTATAAAAGATTTCCATGAGTCTGTGTTGGTTTCCCATCGTTTGTACCCAGTGGTATTTACCTGTAATGTGAAGAACAGTACGTGCTCTTGTTTGTACCGTTGAAAATTTCGTCTGTACCCCCATTTTTGTACGAGAAAAACCTATCACACATGTAGTTTTCGGCACACTATGAAAGAATTGCACGTGTCGTTGTTAGTTCCCCATCGTTTGTACCCGTTAGTGTCCACTTGTTTTCCGAAGAACTGTATGTGGTGTTGTTTGTACCGCTGACAATTTTGTTTGTACCCCCATTTTTGTGCGAGAAAAACCGATCAGACTTGTAGTTTTCGACCTTAACAGCCATTTTACTCTATGAAAGACTTCCACGATTTGGTGTTGGTCTTCCATTGTTTGTACCCGTTGGTACCCACTGTTATTGCAAAATACATTGTATGAAATTTTTTGTATTGTTAGATATTTCGTTTGTACCCCCATTTTTGTGCGAGAAAAACCGATCAGACTTGTAGTTTTCAGCCCACTTAGCCATTTTACTTTATGAAAAAAAATGTTAAAAAGAAAAATGTGTGCAATTCACACGTGGTAGAAGTGAAACTTTCCAAAATTTTGGTTTCAAGATAATGAGATGAAAAAGCAATAAATCGAATCTTCTACCTTGTTCCTTGCGCCATCTATGAATACAACTTAGCACTTTTTAAAAATCTATCTAGCAATAAAACGAATCTTCTATCTTACTCCTCACGCCATCTATGAATACAACTTAGCACTTTTTAAAAATCTATCTAGCAATAAAACGAATCTTCTATCTTATTCCTCGCGCCATCTATGAATACAACTTAGCATTTTTACTGTCTGTATAATCGGTCGGTCGATCGACAGAATGAAAGAATGAAATTCTTATTTTTTGTTGATAAATTCTTTGAAAATATTTAAAAGAGCATTTGAAAGTATTTAAAAACAGTATAAAAATAAAACTAAAAAAAAAAACTAAAAAAAAAGAAATACTGAGAGACGCGAACCTGTGCATCAGGTATTGTATATCTACGTCCTGACCATTGAGCAGTGTTGCCAATTTAGCCCTTTCGGGGCCAGATCTAGCCCTTTTTACGGGTTTCCAGCCCCTCAAATAATTTTTTAGCACCTAGCCCAATTTCTAGCCCCAAAATCATTTTCCGCCGTCTGGAAAAAAGAGGGATAAATTCAGGTTTTCCACGAATTTTTTGATGCAATCGGTCGAAAAACCGATAAAACGTAGTGAAAGATGTCGAGAAAATTACCATTATTATACTTGTAGAGCGTCTGCTGACCTTTTTTCCTCTGATATTTAAGCAATAGCCCCTATTTTCAATTTATTGGACGAATCTAGCCCTTTTTTAAACTGTGTTTAGCCCGAAAACCTGATACCGAGTTGGCAACACTGCCATTGAGTTAAATTCAAAGTTAAATTCAAAGACGAAATTAGCGGTTATATTATCTTACCTGTCGTTGCATCCGGTTTCAAATCACTAACGATTCTAAAGAAGTTTCACTTCAAAAAATTTTTTTTCATCATTTTTCAAGTTTTTATATCGGTACAATCCGGTACAAACGAAATCCTTCGAGTTTGTATCAATTTAAATCTCGAGTTTTCATGTTGGTTTTGGAGACAATTCCCTTTCCAAGGGTAGTACCAAATTATGTTCACAATAGATCCCATATTTATGTACATAAACCAAGACTACATCGCCACTACGTCGCCAAACTCATAGGCATGATAAAAAAATTGTCTATTTGTCTGTGCGTCAGATTTTACAGTGTTAATATTACGAACAATAAATATTTTTAAAAATTGTTCAGTTATTTCAATTATTCCGTTGAGGATATTTCGTCTCTAAAACATACAACGATTGATAATGATAAAGATATGGACAATGTTAACGATAACAACAGCTAATATTCGGGTATTTAAACACGATTCAATTATTCCCTACGACTGAGAAGCTCACTCTTTATCTCCAGATTTCATCCTCATATACTCACTATATTCAAGTATATAATTAAAAAATAATTATAAACAACCATACAACTAAAATCAGTGACTTTTTTTCAGTGATATTGCAATCCAACGATCTTATTCATAAAAATCTCTTTTTGTAGGTTTGTAGTGATCGGCTAAAAACACTGGCACAAACGTACGCACAATAACAAAAAAATAAAGCAACTTTGACAGTAGGTTGACGACACACTAGGACTTTATAAGTTTACGCGTTCATCCGACACACTTGAATAATGATTTGCTTAATAGGTTAACAAAATTTATATTTCATGCTTTACAGTAAATTTATAGATATTTACTAATGTTAAAAACAAAATTTGATGATATTTTGCAATTAATTAAACCTGATACGACATATTAAAATACTTCAATCGCACCTCATACTCAGAGCTAGAACAGAAATTTGATAAGCTACGAGTATTTCTTCAACGTAAAATTATTATTTTTTACATAGCTTATCGATCAAGTGCTGGGCGCGAGGACGCTCGAGAAACGCTAGTGTGTAAGAAGCCTTAATTTTGCGTCAAAATATGCTTTGTTGATTTATTTGATTTTTATACAAGATCGATGCATACTAAAGCTTTCATTGTATGATAAAAATTATCACAATGTTCCTAACCGCAAATTTTTTATATGTTACTTAATAAACTTATTAAAAACAATGAATAATTTTATAACTTAGTAACTCAATCAGCTATTTTGACTTTTCGAGTGTCACTGTGATGACAAACTTCAAAACTGTTTTCCTATTCCTATAAATTTTACTTCTTCTCCCTCGGGAACAAATCAATATCTCGGGATAAAAAGTATCCTATATTTTATTCTAGGTATTAAAATATCTGTGTGCCAAATTTCATCTATATCCGATTAGCCGTTTTGGCGTGATTGCATGACAAACATCCAAACATCCAAACATCCAAACATCCAAACTTTCACATTTATAATATTAGTAGGATAGGATTCAATAAATACTGAGTTAGATACAAGAAGAATAAGCGATTATTTTAAACTTTACATAAAAATGAGATAAGGGACTCTGAATTTTTTTATAAGATTTAGTAATTTTTTTTATGTAAATACATAAGGAAGCAATTTGCATTCTTATCTTGTTTACATGTAAGATCTCCTTTGGTAGGGAATTTTATGGTCTGAGCAATCAAAATAACATTGGTTTATTTTCAAATCTAGATATAAGTACACAACTGGCTTTATACATAGTACATTCATATACTCTCAAATGGGGAATCACGGCAATTAGGTACCTTTTCGAATGAATACTTAATATCTTATTAAATTTTGTGAATAATCGTAACAGATCCTGCAAATAATTCGATGTCTATAAATAAAACTGATAAACTGATACATTTTAGTTAATAAACAAAATAACGAAACATAAGTAGGTTAAACCAGTTAAACGTAAAATCATCCCGCACATCCAATGTAGGTAAACATCGTTAAATATTTATGCTAAAGACATTTTTACTGAGAAGAGTTTGATAAAATAATATTTATCTTGTCTGCGGCAGACAGTGACGGAAATGAGGCAATATTTGTTCATAACAATTTATATGCAAAACAGGAAAAGTGATATAGGGCTTTAAATAGCTTTTATCAATACATGTCCGTTGTTTTAATATAAATTTTATGCCAAAGTATAAAATAAATTGATTAATATTAAAGGTATTAGGAAGTTTAGCTACCAAATTATACTATTTGGAGTTGATTTATTATTCATTCGAACTTTTGAAGATAACCTATTTTTAAATTTAAATTAAGACTTTGGGAAACGCGAAAAATTGTACTGGTTCATTCTTTCTTCGTTCGTTCCTTTCTTGATGGCGTAAAAGCTATTTGGTAAAAGCTACCAATGGTATAAGTGGTCAAATTATTAAACATACGTATTGCATAGCCCTGCGGGAAGCGCTCATAGCCCGGCTTGCGTCGATCCTAAGTGATCGACAAAGTTAAACAACAGCGGGCGCGGTCGGTAGTTGGATGGGTGACCGATAGTGGCAAAAAAATTCTTGAGCGTTTCCGTGCTTCGGAGGGCACGTAAAGCCGTTGGTCCCGGTTGTTATCATTAGATAACAGTCGTTAAGCCATGTCGGAGGTCCTCGATCGGTTTGAAAACTTCCGACACTCGGGTTGGCCACTAACCCCTCCACCAATCCGCACTGGAGCAGCGTGGTGGAGTATGCTCTAGGCCTCCTCAAGAGGAGAGACCCTTGCTCAGTAGTGGGCCATTAATGGGTTGAAGCCATTGCATAAAATACCTAGCTACATGCATAGCTTCTTCTTCTTCTTAATAATTAATAATAATTAAAGTAACATCCCAAACACTACAGATTAGTCTTCTATCAAACTTGAATCGATTTCCGAATACGGTTTTAACTATGTACATATTATTATGTGTTGTTTGCTGAACAACGTCTAATCGGTCTAAAACGGTCTATCTTGTTGGGGGTCAACGGGTGATGTACCCTCAGTACCATCTAGTTTAGTGATCCTGATGGTATTCGTACTCGTATATCGTTCGTTACGATACTGGTTAGATACCACCAAATATCGGAAATCAAATGTAAATTGTTTTTCATTAAACTTTCGGAAGCTGTGTCAACGTTAGTATTAGGTATATTTCCCACTTCTTTTGACCGTCAATACATTCATGAGACTGTATTTGCTATTTCATAATATTATGTGGACGATCGAAAAGCAATTTGCACTGGATGGCCCATATTATGGCGGTTTTATAAATTGATCCTCCACCAATCCGCATTGAACCAGCGTGGTGGAGTACGCTCTATGCCTCCTCAAGAGGAGATACCCGTGCTCAGTAGTAGGCCATTAATGGGTTGAAGCATTGAACTATTTATTACTAGCGTATAAAACCGACACCACAACCCGATGTTTGCGTAATGAACTGTAGTGAATTGGCTACAGTTTTCAATGGATTCCATCGATTTCGAAAAGAGAACGGAGGCTCAAAAACAGAACAAGAAACAGCGTGATACAAATTTTGTTCGCGATGTCTGTTCTGTTCTTTAATAGTTAATACATTATACTTCAATGAAGCCATACATTGATCTAATTTCGGGAGAATAATACATGTGCCAAAACAAAAGCGTAATCCTAAACTTTGGTGTCTCAGTTACACTTACAATTTAACGAAGTTTCTCGCTAACAGCAATTTGTATTTTATTGTAAGCTGCCAAGCTCGATGAGCCCTTATAGTTCGTAGAGACTGTCGTGTTTTGACGGTAGGTCCTACCCGTTTATTCTCGGAACATAACCTTAATTAAGGATAATAATACATGCGCAGTATTTTTTTATTCATGTGTATCTGTAGAAAAGATTATTAGGTATTTATAATTTTTGTTTTTGTTTATTCCATCAACATAAAACTATATTAAAATTTTGTTTAATCTTTATTCATGCACTTAGCGGACAACAGTAGATATAGAGTGAAAGAAATAATAGGGGAATGGGTAATAAGGTTAAACTTTGTCATAATATACACTTGTTTTTACCCGACTGCCAGGAAGGGTTATGTTTGTTTACAAGATGCGCGCGAAAAACATAATATTGCATAATATTATAACACAGTAATTTTTTTTCGTTAGTACCTAGTACCTAAATACTAGGCAAGCAAGCGTTTTTTAGTTAACTAAATAATAGTAGTTTTTAATTAGTATTAATACCTTGATTGCATTGACATTAGAAACCAGTGTATTTATAATAATTTTCAAAGTATTAAAATGTTTATTTGTAATTATTGTTTAACTTCATTCGTCAACGTAGGAACGAAAAGTAATGTCGACCCTCGTGGCGTAAATCGTAATGCTTACCACACCGGACCGCCCCGTTCAAGGGTTTACGGTTCAATTCGTAGCGGGGCAGAAATTTCAATAATGAGATTGAATCTCTTTTCTCGATCTGAGAGACGAGACAGGGAATTCTAGTATGGGGTTAAGTAGTAAGATCGTAGTTTTCATATTCTTCAGTTAATTGTGTATTATTGTAAATTGTTTTACAATCAAAAATAAAGTATTCACACCAACCAAGTTTATTAAATAAAAGGGGAAATTTAATCTTTACAATCTAAGAATTCCAGAAAACAACATCTAAGAATTCTTTATAATTTCAGACAAATTCTCTGTCTGTTTCAATTCTGAGAAGTGTCTAGAACTTTTAGAAATACTATTATATCTGTCAGGGGTACTGAAATAAATTGATCCTAGTAGCGTAAAGCTCATATCTTATTCTCATTTATTTTATATCTTTATCCGCTGTGAGTTGGTAGATTACTAGATGTTTCTTTATAGCTTGCGTTTATCAAGGTATGATAATACTTCCTTAGTTTTATGTTTTGTAATATTGTCTAGTTTGACCTCTAACAGGGTGCGTGTAAGCCAGTGTTCAAATTAACCCAGGTTTGCATTTTACACACATTAAAAATTTTTAAAATTTATGTAGCCGAGAAAACACAATCATCCCCAATTTATCTGTAGTAGAAATAAGAACTATAAGTAAGGAGTCCACGGTATACCGTGCATATTACGTGTTTATCTAATCACAACTAAAAACTAAAGTAAAATTTCGAACACTGAGTTCATTTACCGAGCCTAGTTTAAATTAGATGTAAGTACCATAACATATTGATATACACCATAAATTAGATACAATATTTATCAAAATTATCAAGCTCCCGCATTAAATTAACGTGTTGAAATATTATCTTCCTTTATTATTATTTATTTTGTTACTCGTAACCCAATGCGGGTTAATCATCGCTTTGGGAAATCTGTTTCTCAGTACTGGTTCCCGAAACAATGCTATTCAATTTCGTCAAGCAAGCATTATAGATATAACATTTAACCAATTTAATCTTTATACGTGACAGTTTTATTGTTCTAAATCTTAAAAATATTAATTTATATAGGACCACATAACATTGTGTATACTTACTAAAATATTAATTACTATTGGTCTCTGTATTCTATAGTAACCAGAAGACCGAGCTTGCTTGGTATTTTTTTAGCAAACAACGCCATCTAATGAAGTAGCTTTAGTGTTGCTACTCGCCAATGGATCTCAGGAAGAGTATATTGTAGTTTTCATTTCCTGAAAACACGGATTAAACGTCATTTTCTAAAAATGAACCCTAATTAGATCGATTTATCGACTCCGAAACCCCCTGCATACTAAATTTCATGAAAATCGTTGAGGCTGTTTCCGAGACTCCGAGAATATAATACAAGAATTGCTCCTAAAAAGGTATTAGATAGATAGTATTTCGCCAAAAAAGATAAATTTATTTAGATAAAAAGTATTATATTTGTAATACTAGACTATAAACTATCTATGTACCGAATTTCATACAAATACATCTTTTGAAGTGAGTGAAACATAAAAAAAAACATCTGACAAATATCCAAACTTGCACATCAGAATGTTAGATAAAGATACCTACACAAATCATTGAATTGATGTAACTAACTTCGCTTTCTTCGTAAGCAAATTACATGACAAACTATGAATTGATAATAAGAATTCCACGTAAACCAATCGTTATGCTTAACAATAACATACAATAATACGATATGCCTAAGTCAATTTAAATTCCGCAACAGGCCTAGAAGATCCCTGTTATTTAACTTGTCAAGAGTATTATTATATACTGATGCGATTAAGCTCATATTAACTCGAGTCTCATTTCGCCTGATTGCTCGTCGGAGTGTTGCTTGTAGTTGTAAATGTAATTGGACAAGTTGTGCTTGAAGTTCAAATACATATTATATGACAACTAGCTGACTTGGCAAACGTTGTTCGGCCAAAAAAATTCTAGATAGAGACAGGGACACCCTAATCAAAAGAAAAGCGAAAAAGAAAATAAACTATTTGGTATTATATTATACAATATTAAGATACCCAATAAAATTAATTTACCTAGTTTTTATTACATAATATATTATACATAATGCCGTAATAAACATGTATTGTATTTCAGCTCCAAAAATTAAAAGTTCATCGTTTACTTTGCATTTTAAACGTAATTAAAGTATCCCCTTGCATAGGTTAAACACGTAATTTTTTGAGTCACACCATCGCCAAAGTTAAATAACTCTTTACGAAATTTGTAATTTCATAACAAAATGTACATCAGTACACCGTTATTGTACGGAGGGCTAATATTCAATATGGAGGGTGCTTGGTTATAGATCGGCTATGGTAGTTCCTCCTCACCCACCCGTCTCGCTCCCTTGTTAACTGCTCTATTGGTTCAATCACCTCACAGTTCCATGCTATGATAATATGGCGGTGCATTGTTGATTGGCAAATTGTTTCTTGATTAGCTTGTATTTGTTCTTACTTGTTATGTTTATGTTGCAATGATAATAATATGTTGCATGCATTATGCTTTGTGTTATGTTACATAATAGATAGTATTGATGGCTATTGCTTTGATTAATCAACTAATTCGCCTCTTTGCTTCAATACGTGACAAGTCCAAAAATCTGATTGATTTTATTTGATAATTGAAACCGCCTTTTTTGGTTTTATTTTTTCAAAAAACGCGGAATTTTTAACGTCCATAATAGCGATTCTATGTGGTGCGCAACAGTTGATAGAATTTACATTAGTAGTAACGATTTTTTGACTTAATGCCACTTGATACACTGTTTTTTAATATAACGATCAAATTAATGATAATTATAACCATTAATTGATATAATTTCATATTTCCTATATTTATATGGTCTAACGGACCATACATACGGAGTTTATACATAATGGACATTTGAACTAACATACAATGAGTATGAGGCATATTATGAGGTCAAAATCTATAAGTACTTTTTAATTTAATTTAGAAATTTACTTTTTTTTATATATTTTTTAATTCCAAATAATTGTCGTTTGATCGAATTTTCTTCCTTTAAGAGTGTGTAACGTTTAAAATGATGACTTATCATCATTTGGATCATTTGGGTTAGGTTAGGTTAGAACAGTGCAATGTTTCCTGATATTAACTATTATATTTATTTTTTACTATAATATTCAAAATCTATATGTAAAATTTAACATAATTTAGACACGTGTAGGTACTTTATTTCGTATATATTATTTTTATTATAATTTTAACGTTAACGTTACTGACAGAAACGAATCGCTGCAATAACCGTCTCCACGTAGTCTTTTCTGCCCTACCCTAGGGTGTTTTTGTATCTAAGTAATGAAGATTACAGATCATAAATTTAAGATATAGTTATATTATATACCTAACATGTAAAGACTTAAAACATAAACTTTTCATCTCCGTCAAAGGTATCAAGTAACTTGTTACCGGGCAGTTATTTATTTTACTTCAACAAGTTAGATTGTTTGTGAGTTGGGTTCCTGAGCTAAAGTGGAGCAGTTAGTGACAAGTTCCTGGCACATATTCACATGATACGGGTTGACAGAGTTTACCATAAAGTTATTTTAATTGTACATAAAGAGTAAATTTTTCCTTTGTTTATTTATTAGAATTATCTTTTAAAATAAAAGGACTCATAACTATTTGATGATCCGTGAAGCGCATTGGTAGCCATGCCGGATCGCCATGCCAAGGGTTCTGGATTTGATTCCCAGCGAACGGAAATTTTGAATGATGAGTTTGAATGAGTTTTGCTCTCGGCCTAGCTGTGCGTGTTTTTGAATTTGTGTGTTGTCCATGACATCCACGACACAGGGAATCTTAGAGTGGGGCTATGAGTTTATGATGATTATGAGCGTTATTTATTTATTTATCGCGTTAAGACTAAAAAACCTTTATTAATTTGATTAAAGCCTACTGCCGACGGCGATTCATTTGAAGATTGCATGCAAGCTGCAACAAAGACAATAAGTAAACGCGATAAATGGAATTTTTACTACGCAAGCACAGACTTAAAAAAAGAACAGACGGATTGTCAGCAACAAATTCAGTGAAGCACCCATAGTAATACCAATTCCTCTATTCGTGCAAGTATCACACGCACACATTGACACCATGCTGTTATTAATCAGCCGCCTTTACCACGTCGGTTGATCGGACCGCACTAAAAATTACACACACATAGTAAGCGGGCCGCGTCACTCTCGATAAGACAAGGTGACATCAAGGTGATCTGGTTCTTTTTTCAAGTCTGTGTACGCAAGATAAAATCAATTGAAGTAAGCGACAACTGACAATAGCGTGCTGCATAAACTGTGACGTGACTCTACGTGGACAGAAGGCCTAATATGTCAGAAATATGTCAGAATCTGCACGAAAATGTCATCCGGCTGATCTACAATGCACTTGTTAGATCGGAATTAGAAGCAAGCGCCTGCATTTGGAACCCGCATGAAGACGCCTATGCGCTTCTTCTTTAGAAGGTTCAGAAGGTATTTCTGAGGTACCTTTATAAATGGTTATACGGGTATTATCCTTACCTATATCCCACCAATTTTTTTAGGTTCCCTGAGCTATAATTTATTGGAAGTCCGGCGGGACTATCGACAACTCACTACTGCCTGTAAAGTTTTCCACGGCAATATCGATGTTCCAGAGTTAAGTGTAAAGCTACGAGTATGTATGTTTTTGGACCGAATAAATACCTCCGGAACCGTAAGCATAAACTGTTTGCGGTCCCGCAGACGCACACAGAAGCACACGCATAGTCGCCTATCCCGCATCCTCAACTCGCTCAACGCTCTCCTGGACGCTAAAGGTCGTAGCTCATCTACACGACACCGCTCCCACCCAACCAAAGTATGAGAATTCAAATATAGACTTAAAATCGTGCTCTGTAGGTGCACTTTAAAGTAACAACAAAAATTAGCAGCCCGCGCGCGGGAAGCAAGCTTACCGCAACCTTGCCACTCAATAGTTGCATCTACAGAGCACGATTTAAAGTTTATATTTGAATTCTCATACTTTGGTTGGGTGGGAGCGGTGTCGTTTAGATGGGCTACGACCTTAACCCTGAGTGTGACCTGTTCGAGGAAGAAAGGACGGGAATAATGTCAAGTAGCTTGAAGCACTCTGAGCGAGATGAATTAATGTAATGTCTTTAATAGTGATTACTGTGTTAATTAAAGTAAAAATAAATAAAATAAAATGATAGTGGCATACTATCATATTACTAAAATATAATCACAATCCTGTACTAGCTTTCCCTGTGTCAGGTACGGACAATTTGGACAATTGGACATACTCAAAATGACACATTAGTTGAGAACATACATTTGTCAGCTGCATAAATGTCTACCTGGAATCAAATTAAACCCAAACCTATCTCTCCTTAGTCAAGGTAACCGGTTATTAACTATGCTATACAGTCTAGCGGACAGCAGATTGTTCCTGGAAGCGCAAAATATTCACTGCACAAGCCGCACTTGTTAGCCGTATTGAGGCGGGCGGAGAAATAATAATAGTAATAATGGTATTAATAATAGTAATAATTAATACCATTATTACTATTATTATTTCTCCAGGGGTTCGCCTGGATAGCTACCACCCTCGAGCATGAGTCAGCCGCCAAACGACTCGTCGTGTTCCGGCTGGGGGCTTGAGAGCCAGTTCTTTCTTTCTTTTTCTTCTTTCTTTCTTGGCCGGCAACGCATCAGTGATGCCTTTGGTGTTGCTGATGTTTATGGGCGGCGATAGTTACTTACCATCAGGTGGATCGTCAGCTCGTTTGCCGGCTATTTCCATAAAAAAAAGAAAAAACAAGCTTGGCATGAAATGAATACAGTGTGCAATCGTTGCAATAGATTCGTAGTTTAAAAGGCAATAAATTTAGTTTTTAAACTCCTCTCGCTTTTTGGTTGTTTTGTTCCATAAAATCAAGACTATTTTTTTTTCTTAAAATACAAACCTTATGATATTTTCAGACATGCATTTTACGCTTGAATCGCTGCCATATATTCAGAGTGTCTCCATTCGGAAAATATACAATACACGATAAAATATTGAAACGGCCTCAGCTGCAGTTATTTATAAGAAATGTCGTTTCTATTTTTGGTTCAATTCACTTTATTAATGGGACCGATTTGTTACGAAAAATGGACTACCTGATAAGAGCCTTACTTAATTTTAATCTGTATACCAAATTAATAGTCGAGAAATAATGGTGAATTGATGATTAAAGAGAACTTCCCAAGTAATGCTCTATCATAATTATACGACTTAATTTTTTAACACCGAGATTGACATAGATAAACTTTTTTCTTCTCCATTCATCAGGATTTTTCGTTTTTATTTGTTTGATTAGTTTGTTTGATTGCTATTGACAAGCCTGACAGAGCTGTCACACATGTATGAATATTTTACACACATCTGGATCATACCTACTTACATTTGGAACATGAAGCGCAAAATAAATTTTAAGCAATTTAAAGTTTTTAGTTTTAAGCGCTCATTATAATTTGGCATAGTCCTACTTTCGTTAGAAAGGCAATCGTAGCCGAGTTTATAATACAATACAATATTCTTTATTGTGCACACCAATTAACGATAGATGGAAGACACATTTTAATAAAGATAAAGAAAAAACACAACAGGCGGTGTTATCGCTACAGTAGCGATTTTTGCCAGACAGCCCTTTGAGCGAAGGACAAAGTACATTTTAAGAGCTAAGATAAGGGTGCAACCATTAAATATAAACACAAATGGGCAAATATGTTAAACATCGATATAGATAAATACACATATTATACATACATACAAACATAGATACACAATTACACATACCTACCATACATATGAAGTCAAAGTCAAAGTCAAAGTCAAAATATTTTATTCATATAGGTATCACTGATACACTTATGCACGTCATTTTTTTTGCTTTTCGGAAGGTGCTTTGTCGTGGAGGAGAAGAAAAGGCTAAAGAAACTCCTCAGCACATCTTTTAAAAAAATATTACAAAAAAAGATAATAATATAAAAGTATTTACTATTCTGAGCGGAACTGGTTGCAGAGCTGGTCATTTCCATGCGTCTTTGTCATTTAAATACTCGTCTACACTATAATATCCCTTGCCTAACAATTGTGTCTTTACACGTTTTTTGAAAGTTTCTATTGGCAAGTCACGTATTAATTTTGGGATTTTATTATAGAAAAAATGTATACCAAGCCCTATGAAAGATCGCTGCACTTTACTTAGGCGGAACCTGGCGGAACGAAGGCGTAGCTAATTGATGAAAATATACATATTGCATTAAATATTATTCATACAAGAGGTAATAATTATGAACATAGGAAAATCTAAATACGAATCAAGAATTCAGATTATTTATTAAGATTATTAAATCCTAACTTGATTTTTAGTTTAGCTATATTCAATCCCCTTAATAAAAATAATAGAAACGACTAGGTTCGTTAGTAAATATATTTAAAAAAATGTTATTACCTATTACCTACATGTATTATAAATAAATCCTTATTTTATAAACGAGGTCTCCAGATGGATGTTCTCATGGATGAAACCACAGTCATCTATGTCTGTGGATGAAACTCATGGATGCATTTTGCACAGATACCCACTGTTATCGAAATCAAAGCGTGGTGAGATTGGTGAAATAAAAACAATATGTATTTCTTTGTTCCCCGCGTATTTGTTTCAAACTATTGGACCATACACGTGTTTGCCAATGGATCTCACATATCTCGTTCACATCCGTCGTTATATAACCTGTCTTATATAAAACTCGGGACTGAAGTTTAATAAAGCTCTGAGCTAGATATTTTATTAACCCTAGAAAGATAACCTTATTTCAACCTTCGTTAAGATTAACCATGAGTATTTACTCCAATGAAGAAAGTTAACGAAAAACTTGATGAGTCAGTCAAATATATTTTTATCTTAGTAATTAACTAAAACAGATTATTATTTTCATTAAATAATAATTTTGCAATAACATAATAAATATATATTTGCTTTTAAATTAAACAAAGTTCTGTCAATAAACATTGACTTTAGTAGGAAATATACTCATAAAACATGCTGCGATCAAACATTAAAATCCTAAAATGTTGAGACATTATATAAAACAGAGTTATTTATAACATTTTGTTTGAAATAAAATTTAAATAGATTAAATATTTACTTTTCAAAGCGTCGGATAAAATAATAAGTCGTATAAATGCCTCAAGATCTTCTTTCTTAATATATTTGTCATTTGATTTATATCCCATTGTTTCTCTATTTCTTTATTGTACGTATACGTATATTTTACCAATTTTATCATCACTAAAAAAAGTTAGAAAACATTGTAACGAAGAAAAAGCGTTTCCAGCCTGGGAAATGGGACTTGGCTAGCCAAGTAGGTATATATCTAGATACATACCTTCTATATTTCTACCGGGAATTTATGGAAATTAATATTTTGTCATTTAGTCCCATCGTTTTAGTGACTAAAAATAAAACAAAGCATTAAAAATCAATAGTAACAGTAATAAATAAAATGAAAAACTCTACGATATTGGTAACTGAGTTAGCTAGCGTCGAATTACGGCACTTGACATGCGGGAGGAGAGATGAGGGAAGCACTTTTGGACCCAGGCGATGTTACATTAAAATTGACACCACAGTTAACTTTTTATTCCATCTTGTGAGTATATTTACGTAGGTTATCTTTCTAGGGTTAAGCTTATCGTTCGATTTACGGTGAAATGCAGGTTTTTCGTTGCATGAATTCATTTTTATTGCTCTGAATCTATCAGTTGTACGATGTACGTAAAAAATAAAGGATCTTTGATTTTGATAAAGGATCTTTGAATAATCGTATTCACAATAACATGATGTTGAGTGTTGACTAATGGACAGACGAACTCAAATAGGACTGGTTGGTGTCTTTTGAAAGTTTGTTAGATCTCAGTGATCTCACTGTGCTACGTGGCTAGTAAAATGATTTATATTTTTAGTATAATACGGGTACTCACGATATGTATTTTATTTTATACGCCGATATTCAGACCCAGTTACAGGGATCGTGGTCACGGCTAGACTGCGCCTTTTTACGTTCCCCCAAGGATAGAATTCCTTACCAGTGCCCAGGGATGTATAAAATTGACTGCAGTTGCGGAAACAGCTACATCGGACAAACAAAACGATCGATATCGCAGCGCATTAAAGAACACATCGCAGCAGTCAAAAAGAACGACGAGAATAAATCAGCTGTTGCAGAACATCTTCTCGAATCGGGTACTAACCATTGGATCGAGCTATACAACCCTCAGGTCATTGCCACGGAACGCCACCACATACCACGGCTAGTGCGTGAAGCCATAGAAATCAAAAAACACCCCAAAAATTTTAATAGGGAGGACGGTTTTAAATTGGCACCGACGTGGAATCCAGTGGTTGGTTCATGTAAATCTCGAAAGGTATCGAGTGTTGTGCGGCAAGATGTAATCAGTGTAGTGTGTCGTGATATGGTTCACAAAGCTCAAAAACGATCGAGACGTAAGGTAGACAGACTGATGTATTAGTGTCAAACGTCATCCGACATCCAGCATCCGGTTCTTGACATCCGTCATCCGTCAAAGACTAATATACGTCGTTTGTCAACCTGTCAAGAGTTTCTCCGCACCACCGCAGTCTAGCCGTGACCACGATCCCTATAACTGGGTCGAAATATCGGCGTATAAAATAAAATATACATCGCGAGTACGCGTAGTATACTAAAAATGTTTTCAGTCCGCGATGAGTTAAGTTTAAAATCATGTAAAATGATTTATATATTATTATTAGGTAGAGATACGTATTAAAAAGGCCTGAAAAATGGTTGCTTATGACCTGTTTACCAATAAAATTTAACACAAATAATAATATGCATTTTTATGGTTATTCAAGTTTCTACGGTGTACCGAAACAATTAAGGTGTAAATAAACCTCTAATAAAGGTAATCAAAAGCTCACATGACGGTTCTTAGGAACGATTATACCTTATAACCACAGACATAGTGCTCATAACCTTAGTATAACGTGTCAAACTGTTGGGTGATAGTGTGTAACTTTAGATTAAGTACAAACTTTATGAGAAAATTGTATTTGCAGGCAGGTGGTAGAGGCGTTGTTGGATGTCTGTGTTTCAAAGAAGTTCTTGCAGTTCCTTTGTAATATAATGATAATTAAATGTTTAACTTAGAATATTCAACTTCTAAATTATTATTATAAAAGCTTCTATCCGCGGCTTCGCCCGTGGTAGAGTGGTTTCGAAACGATTTTTTTAATTAACTAATTTAGATTTATATGCCCGTGGCTTCGGGCGCGTGAATACCAACCAATTATTACAAATCCCGCGGGAACCTTGAATTTTCCCGGAATAAAAGTAGCTGTGTTAATCCAGGGTATTATATAGGCTATCTCCATTACTCATACGAATCGGTTAAGTAGCTGTGGCGTGATTGAAGAACAAACATCCGAACATCCCAACGTCCAAACATCCAAAAATCTTCACAAACTTTCACATTTATAACACTATATTAATAGGATAACTATAATTATAATTTTGTGGTTTCTATAAGTGAACCAAGATTGGCTTAGTATTCATTTATAAATGCAATAACAAGTTAAAATCCTATGGGTCGTTCTTGCGTCATTCTGTAACAAATAAATCTACTATTTTTGTCCAAATTTTATTTATTTATATCAAAAATCACATCACAACATAAAATAGGGTAATAGCCCTATTTTTATCTAGTTGAGTTTCACCCTACCCTATTCCCTCGACTTTGTTGTTAGCCTTCAAATTATTCCTGTAAAATACAATACATAAAGTAAAAGTTATTAGTTATTATTGATTAATTTTTTCTTATTAATAATCCTCAAACCCACTTTTAAACCTAACAACATTATTTATACCAACTATTAATGTCATCATTATTTATAACACACATTTTATTGTTTTTTTCTATAATAAAATATTCCATAATCATAATTTATATTTTTATATCTGTAACCAATTTAAACTTACACATATATATCAAGTTTAATAAACCTACTTGTTTATTTCACGTTAGTTAATTAGTACAAAATGTTTCATCATTTTACGTTGCGGTTCACTTTGCGCAAACTCTCGGCAGATGATGGTTATTTTGACTTTTTAATTGGCAGTTTTAGTTGACATCCATTAACGATGTTAGGTGGTTCGTGTAAAACTGTTTTATTTAATCACTTTATTTTATGGCTATATGTTTAGAGTTTTTAATGGTTTTCAATTATTTTTCTTTTCGCAAAAGTAATAAAGTAACCACTTCACTAAACCTAATTAAATTAATTTCATTAAATAAATAAAATGTCTGTATCAGCTCCGATGTACTGGAGATTAATGCCATTTAGTTTGCAACCGTCAAATCAGTAAACACCATTTAGTTTGCGGTCGTCAAATCAGTAACAACACTATCTATTTTGCGATTGTCAAATCAGTAAAAAAATTGTCACTATCATTAGATGGCGTTGTTACTGATTATGAACAAAGACCGTCTAGTTTCTGTGTTACGAATTACAAACATAACGCATAACGCCTAACGTAACGGTTTCATTTTATTATCCATAAATTTTCATACCCCGAGCTTAAATGTATATGAAAATCGACCCCACAGTGAGACCATTATGGGTTGTTGCTTTGCTTTGTTTTATCAGCTAGCACTGGAACATTTCTTCCTAGTAAACCTAGGGAGATTTTCCAGTTCTCAATGAGCAAACTATAACACATCTCATTACCAATTTCTTTATTGAAATATTTCTGTAAAAACTGTATAAAATTTATACATTTACAAAATTTTTGCTCCTTTGCAAATATTTTTTTAATTTAAAATTATTGTTTTCGTCTTCAGCACGAGAGGTCAATGAACTGAGCCAGACATTCCCTTGATAGTCAAACGAATTAAGTTTATATTCATTAGCTGGGTCGATTAACATCATAGTCACGTATTTGTCATTGTAATAAAACTTCACTTACAGACACAGGTCATGGATAATTGTTTAAATTACCCGTTAAATACAAAGCTGGTAGGTACCTAAAAGTAAAGTAGGTACTTAAGTAAGTAATGATTTTAAAAGTCGATCTCTTTGGAAGCCATACTACGAGTACCTATCATCCCAAGATGTTTATAAAATTAGTAACTCAAACAATGTTAAAAAAAATCTATGGGTTTAAAGAGAAATAATAGTAGCAGTGGTTAAATAATATACCCAAGAGTACGTACTTCTAGGTTGCAATTCCGTAATTGTAATTATCCCGTTTGTTTATCATAACAAAATAATTATGAAAGTAATGACGGACGGTAATTAAATTATTAAGATTTTTCACTTAGTATCCTTTTTCATAAAGTCGACAGTTTCGTAGTAATACTCGATCTTTAAAATTGTTCATTCGAATAATTCTAATTTTTAACTTTTAAAGCACATTACAATTATAACTTTATATTATTCTTTGTCATATTTAATCAGGCAAAAATCTAGTATTTTTGGGAGGTATTATGGTTTCTGTAATGAACAATGAAGCTGACCCAATTTAGACGATCTTCTTTGTAAGTTTATCTGAATAATGAATATGTACACTTGTTTGAATCAGTCATATCGTGTTTTGGCTGGGGGTTGAGACCCAGATCTTTCTTTCTTTTTCTTCTCTCCTTCTTGACTAACAACTAGTTAATGATGCATTTTGTGTCGATGATGTCCATGAGCGACGATAGAACGTTACTTACCATCAGATGGATTGTCAGTTTGTTTGCCGGTTATTACCATAAAAAAGAATATGTATGCAGGCTACCAACACAAAACCCACCGCTACATCAGCGTAAAGTAAAAAATGTGTACTTTTTCACACACTTTATTATTTATATCTAGGTAACATCATATATAAATCAAACATTACGACTAAAGTTATGTTATTACAATTTTATTACTAGCTATTGTGTCCGCAGCTTCGCATACGGAAATTATTTTTTACATTATTTGTACCTCTTGCAGAAGAATTTAAAATACGGTCAATATATTGAAGCATTTATGTTTATTAACTAATATTATATACCACTATGAGCTCCTTCCAGGAGATTGCCCCAGGAGCGGGTTTTTAAAATAAGCAATATCCACATTAATTTGTATTTTATTTCTTTTTCTTGTGAAATTTTGAATAACTGAAAAATATTTGTTCCATCTATTTAAGCAAGGAACATTTACTGCAAAGAAGCAAATCGGTGAATGTTTGAAAAATATTCCATACAAACTTTAATTCCGTTTCAGGCAAACAGACAGTTGAGTTTTATTATAGTATAGATAGATAATACCTGAATAACATATTATTTTAATCCAAGCTAGCAATAATATCATAATTAACTCCATAATATTCCAAAGCTTATTCAGCAGTTCTCATAGTTTTCAATAGTTATTAAATATGGCTTCATTAGATTCCGTTCTGTGCTAACGCTCATTTCATTTTAGTACGACTTCTATATTACGATTAGAATGAGGTAATTTTAGCCGCCGTGCATGAAATTGGATCATTGGAGCCATTCAAATTTAAATTGGCTCTGCGTTTAGGTATGTACGATTATCTTCTGACTAATTATGTCAGTAAAACATTTGCATTTTGTAATGGTTAATATCGTTGAATGCAGTTCAGGTTTACCCCTGCTGGCCCAATATTTCCTTGATCCTGGTGTACATTGCTGAAGAATGCCAGGCGATATGAATATGACGACAGGTTTCTCTTGTCTAAAATCAGCTGGTCAGCGTAATGAAGAATAGCATAGGTGATCGTTAGTTGTCATGGCAAGAGAACATCTTAAGTTATTGAGCTGAAACAAGATTAGTATTATGATAGATGATGATAATCAATATTGATATTTAAAAAAATATTTTATTAACTCTTTCACAGATACTAGTTCGTTAAATTTTAATATTCCATATGCAGTATGACAAAAGAGATGAGTTAAGGACACAGATGTTAAAGAGACGTAGACGCTCGTCTTTGCTAGTTCTATAATATTAAATGGCGCAAGGCACACAGAGAGGACGGGAAATGAACTTAGCCCGGATGCAGGGAATACGTGTCGGCGCTAGTTATGTGTATTGGTAAAGTGGTATAGGACATGTAGCTAGATAGGGTATACGTAGACTTGTTTGCAAAAACAGTTACGTAGATTGTCAGGTGTTTCAAATATATGGAAGCCATTTATTTGAAACATATGGCATAATATGTGCACATCGGATACGTACGCACACACACAAAATAAAATCGAACGCAAATTCTTGCATGTGGTTTCCGATCAGATATTTCTGATATGGTTAGTAAAAAAACCATGAAAGTATAAAACTTGCACAGGATTAATTCTCCATTCCAGGCACCTTTTAATGCATATGAATACATTACCGAGATAATTATATTAACAATGAGGAATCCTATTTGTTGTGAGATTGATTCTGAATTTGAGCAACGGCTAGGAAAAATATCTAATTATTATATTTAAAAATATGTATATCTTAAACCAAATTTCAATAAAATCAGTAAATAGAACACTGTTTCCTTTATAATGGGGTTATCCCAGATAACATTCGCAAAGGTAACGAAATTTGTTCATAATAATAATAATGGCCTTATCCTTTGTGTAAATAAAGACAAAACAAGATTGGGTTGTTGGTATTTCCAAATATCGCCTGTACAGAGTCCAAATATTTGATTATAGATATTGTTTAATTAGACACAATAACAATACACCGCGGTCCCTCGCAGAAATTGTGAAATCGAGTGGTATTAGATATTTATGTAGGAGGGTTGTTCCGTCGTTATAAAGGCGACCATTTAATCCTGTAAGACCCGAAACTCTGACAACATCATGTTGAGGTCGATAACATCTTTAAATTAATTTTCACTTAAAATTCGTCGATTGTCGCCGAATTTAAACAAAGTTTGTTAAGTGTCTTCGTGGAGGAATAAGGTTGGCGGAGCGCCAGTTAATTTTTGTATATTTGTGAGTGTATTATATACAGTGCTCGTGAAATATGGTGAATGAAACAACCTTGCATGCTTGATAAAAGAACTTATATAGTCTTACTAGCTGTCTCGGCGAACTTCGCATCGCCTAACCTGTAAGCTATCCTATCTTTCAATTTGGATCAAACTGCACACGGTGTGCAAATTTGATTAAAATCGGATAAGTACTTTAGGAGTCCATCGCAGACAAACAACGTGACACGTAATTTATACATATTATACATATATTAAGATATATCTGGTTAACATATTCTTCTAAATGAGTTATAAAAACCTTTCATCATAACGTAGGTACTCTGTTATTCAATATGAATCAAAGAATTGATACTTCGTCTTTGGATGACTGTGATCATCTTGAACTTGGTAACTGCATATACTACTGCTATATTGAAAATAAGCTACAAGCTAATTTAAAAACCCCAATATTAATAGTTTAGTTGAAATTTTAAGTCAACAAAATTGTCATGTGCCTAAATAAATTTTAGATAAGTAACGTAACAGTTTTCTTTTGGAGATATTTTATCAGGAACAGAACTAACAGATACCTTTATTTGAAGGAGGATGAAAATATTATAGTAAAATGTCCATCTTATAACAACCAAAGCGATAGTTAACTGGTAGTTTATGATAAATCTAGTGAAATTTAATATTGAAAAATCTCGTGGTGGCAAAGAACATGTCACTTCCTTATTAATGATACCGAATTACTTCATACATTTAAAAGAATCATTGGTCTTAAGACAATTACAGGCAGGTAGACAAAGTCAATTCCATTCAAACGTAACACATATAGGAAACCACGTCACCTCTGAAGGCTTGGCAGCCGTCCAGTCAACGATTGTGCTTTACTACTCCGATTATTTTCACTACGTTCACTGCTGCACCATTCAAACTGCTAGAATTGAACGACTGAACAGACATGAAAGAATTTCGTGCGCATCGACCGCTCGTAATGACGACCATTTATTCTTTTGAGAGGTCGTTGAGGAGAGAAAATACATAACGGAATTGTCGGAAACATATAATTTTGGTGCTTGAATGTATTTTCCTGTTATATGCTTCGACAACTCTATTATCACATCGGTATTTATGAGCTACTGCGCAAGTATCAGATAATTATAAATGTAAGAATGTCATAATACAATTACCTGATTTCTAAGTTATTTTAGTAAGTTTTTGGATTAGAATTACAAAATCTACAATAGTTTTGAAATATCATTTTGTTTTTTTTTCAATGACTACACCATTATGAGTTAAAATGGTTCTATAAATTACTCATTAAAAAGGCAAAAGATTAAAATATTTACATGATAAGATTCTTCTGAGATTTGAAGATCTTTCTGAGATTTACAAATCTTTCGAAACCTATGTAAGATTCTCGTTAAAAAGGAAAGTTCATTAAACTGTAATAACATTAATATAAATAAATGTAGGCTGTCGCCCACTTGGTATGCTAATGTGGAGTTCATTAGGTCATAACCACTTCCCTTTTGGCTAAAGTTTTGTGTAACTGCTCAACAAATCCCCATTTGGTGGAGAGGAAGAAAAATTACGACCCAAGTGGTCATAAATTGTCTTTAATTGTTGTTGAATTTAGGGCCCCTTTATTTCAAGCTGGAGTTGTTTGTTTGCTGTAAAACAAAAATGCTCATAAGTCACAAATATACCTAAGCGACATTTTTTTGGAGAATTTGTAGGCATGCCAAATTTACACTTGCTATAAAATGTTTTTACTCTTTCATTATTACCATATTAAAGTTTAGAAAACTTTGTATGGATTCTTAATTTTGTTTCACGAATAGTTGAAAATTTTACACGTATAACATTTATAATATTTCATAGATTATTTTAGTTATACTTACCTATTTATATAATATATATATATATATATATATATATATATATATATATATATATATATATATATATATAATAGTAGTTTAGTAGTTTTATGTATTTACAGTTCGATATTTAAAAACGAATTTTGCAACAGATTCTTCAGGTCACCTAGGTCAGTCCATCAGTCCAATCGGGGCCTCGTATATCGTATACTCCGTTTTACGAAACGGAGGGGGGGCCACTCAAGGACATTTCTTACCCAACGTTTCTGAATCCTGCGAGTTATGTGACCCGCCCATTGCCATTGCTTATTCGCTGATGTCGGATCGGATGTCGTATGTTAATATTTTCAAAATATGCAGTCAGAAATTAGTTTAAGCATTTGGTTTTATAACTTCACACATTATTTAAACTTAGGTACTTATATTGATCAAGGATATTTGGTACATATAAGTACCAAGCGATGTATATCTGCCTGAATATTAGATAACTTAAATAAAAGACATAAGTAGACTGCAGCAAACATTCTTAATACGTGAAATTATTAAGTATAATTATCCAGCGTTGGATTAAACCTTATCTAAATATTTACCAGATCCTAATAAGCAATCTAAATAGTCAGAGCCATAAAGTTGGAATGAGCTTATTCTCATTAAAATGTAACCGACGCATAAATTTCGAGTTCCGCAGTGAAATTAGAGCATTTCACAGGTTAATGGCTGAACTCCAATCCATGTTGCTACTCGTACGGTAGGTACCTCAAGTTCTTACTATCACAGCCTAACTAATTCTTTCAAGCAGTCGGTCAATAGAGCATAGAAATGGTCAGTTACGAAGGGGCGCGCGGGGAAAGAGGTGTTCCCAAAACTGTAACTGTTTTTTGGGAAGAGCGATACGTCAACGCTTTGCTTAGGTGAACCTATGTTTTCGTAAGTGAACCCTATACAATTGCTTTTCAATTTTAAATTTTTCGTAGACGAGTTTACACGTGTATCAAAGATTATAAATCAAAGAGTAAATAATATTACAAATTACATTGTACAGAGGGCACACTACACCCTCGTAAATTCTTCATGTCCGTTTGTCCGTTCGTCCGTCGATCCATCCGTTCGCTGCATATCGCAGAGACCCTTTGTGCTAGAACACACAGATACAGTTCTATTTTATTTGTAAGATAATTCAATATACGCCACCGAGGCACCTACCCCACCCACCAAGAGTATGGAATGACAACAGTATTGACTTTTATTCCGATATTGAACTACTGCAAGTTCACATCATACTCTGTGACACGAAGGAACTTATTTCATTTTATATACCTAAGCCACCTAAGGGTTAGGGTATATCGATCAATATTTACCAGGAATCCTTTGTAAGTAATGGATTGGCCGTCCCATTACATTTCTCTAATTGGTCCAATCCTTGTAAAATAATTCGTGCCATTACGGTCGCGGTACCTTAGCTCTTAGCCTTGATTGAGGTGCGGTGACGTATAAGATTGACAATTGGGCCAAATGGAACGATAAGTAGTTGGCTGGATGGCTCTTACCGATTGGGTAGAATGTGCTTGATTATGTAACGAATAGGGATATTCTTGATGAATATTGTTCTTTTGTTGGAGACAAGGAATTTTTAGTTTTGAAGTGTTTTACAGATTTTTTAATTACATTGTTGCTGGCTTCCAAAAATGTGTTATATTTACAAATAGTACATTTTTTTCAGCTCTTAAACAAGGATTTTTATGGATTTTACATTTACCTTTTATACTTTTAACAATCGCTTTTTGGCTTTGATGTTTTTGTCCTAGTTTTACGAATTACATTGGACATGTACAAAATTACTGGGAAAACTTTTTTGGTAGAACTGCCAAGTCATACATAAAACATTTTTTTTTATATTAAAACACTTGTAAAGAAATTCGTCTGAGTAATTTTTCACTTAATAATTTCTCATTTAAGTTCATGTTTATCTTTATTATATTACTGTAAACCACTTTATAGAGAAGATATACATTACTTGGTCAAGTTTACATATAATATAAGATCAAAGAGAAACCTGTCAGATTGAACTTTGATGTTCAAAACTAAAACACTTTACCGTTAGCGATAACTCCAAGTAAATAGTACTCATGTTGAATATGAAGGCAGTGTACTTACTACGGAAGCCCAGGCTACACATACAATCAAAATAATTACGATGAAAATTATATGCTCACACTCTTTGCAATAATTTTTAACCGGCTTCAAAAAAGTGGCCAAGTGCAAGTTGGGCTCGAAATTAGCCTCTTTTTTGAACCATGAAGGGTTACGTGGGGCAAGAGCCAAAATACCACTATCAGTTTCCGCCAGCAAAAATATTTTTTTTTCATATTGTTTGTATAATATAAAGAAAAAATATTTGTGGTTTTAGAAAATGTGCTTTAACTCAAAAATGCGGACTCTGTCTCGATCAAACTAATTATGAAATATGATAGAAATGCCTCTATTTATTCCCTAATCCGTATTAGGAGTCATTACTTTTCAATATAAATATATTCAATAAGATTTCTATCACAATACATTACCCATTGTCCCGGAATTTGATTGAGAAGGGGCATTCGGCCGTTTCTGAATCCCTCGTCGAGTACTAAAACCGAAGATATTCATGAGCGGTCACTACTAGAAATGCAATGGAATGGAACCAATTCATGATAGTTTTATTAAGATGTTTGAATACTTTTGTTTAATCCGTATGCTTTTATAATTTGATATGAATTTTGTATTCAATGTTTATATGTCACATATTTTGTTACACGACTTAAAAATTATCTTTTGTTTTAAATATTAGCTTAGATAGCTGCCCTCTTGCTTGAGTCAGCTGTCAAACTACTCATCGTATTCTAGATGGGGGCTTGAGAACCAGCTATTTTTTTTCTTTTCTCTTTTTTGGCCGGCAACGTATCCGTAATGCCTTTTGTATCGGTGATGTCCATGGACGATGATGGCCGCTTACCATCAAGTATATCGTCAACTCGTTTGTAGGATATTTTCATTAAATAATCTATATTTTTACGTTTAACATTAAATTTTTGGAGTTTAACTCCTTTAGAATCGTTTTTAATATAATATTATTTAAGCCCAGTTTATGAAAATGTATGAGGAGTAAAACTTTCTTCGTTAGGTTATGCGTTATGTTTGTAATTGTAATACAGAATCTTGATGGCGTTGTTACTAATCAATAACAACACCATCTATGAAAATAAGAATTTTATTACTGATTTGATAATCGCAAACTAGATGGCGTTGTAATAATCTTGTAAGTCGATGGCGTTGTAACTGATTTGACGATAGCAAACTAAATGGCGTTGTTACTGATTTGACTTGACGATTGCAAACTAGATGGCGTTAACTCCAGTCGTGCGTTGGAGCTGACACACACAATTTTTCATTTATTTCATTCTGCAAGCTTTGAAAGCTTTGCGCACTTCTATTATACTTATGGATAGATATTGATTTGAAAGAAAATGACAAAGGAAAATAGAGGTTAATATTTCCTTAACAGAAGCATAATTGCGATCTTCGAGTAATAACCAATCGTTTAAGATGGCCTTCAAAGCACCAAAGTGACTTTAAAATTTTCTCTCTCTCTGTTATTAATATCAGTGTTGTTAGCCAAAATTCAATTAGATTTGACTATTAATTAAACTCATAATTCTATTTTGCTGTTAGCGCTAACGATATTTAGGTACTTGTAAACAAACAATCCTTGTCTGAGTGAAAATCTTTAGACACTTATTATTTCTACCTACATTTAAGATAATGGGGAGTACATAATCTGTTTATGTAGTTATTTTACCGATTAATACTACATACCTCGGTAGCCATCTGGCTTTCGTTGACGTTAACTTTGTCATTAAGCACCATAGCTTTTGTACAACCGCACTACCATATCTTAGGGTTAGGCCAAAGGAAGTTTTTTTCAGACAGTCGCGAAAAATCAGTCACGTGCATTGGGTTTCATACTAAAGTTCTATTTATACGCAGGGGTGACGCAAAATGAGTTTGGACTTTAGTATGAACTCAACTCATTTCACGTGACGCATAGCTCAAAAAATACGCTCGTTTTTGGCTACCAGATCCTAAAATGCACCTTTATTTACTTTATACATTACGTTAGAAAGCTTCATTATTTTTTATGGGAGTTAGCGATAAGTCTATCTTGTAATATAGTAGGTAGATACATGTTATAAATAAGCAAAGATAAAATAAACCAGTGAATTTTTATCTTTAGTCAACTGACTTTCTTTTTTTAGTTAGGCGACTGAGAGCTCGAAAGCTATCTTGCGATGATACGATGCCGGCAGCATAGGAGAGTTGAAATAGGCGCGTTAAAACCGGGGTCAACTCCGGAGCGCATGTTTTTAGCACAACTGCAGGTTATAACATCTTGCCCATTCGACTTGTTGATGTCAAGGGAAAAAAGAACTTGACGCACAGCATTCTGAGTGAAATGCACGTCAGGCATCAGCTCACCACACTGCGGGATGGTATGCGGTATATTACCCCCGTCATCAATAGTCGAGTTTCACGCAAAAAGAGTGCCCAGTCTTTCAGCTTTCTCTTTTGCGGTGTGGGCCAGGGTATTATCTGCTCTACGCAAAGGAAGAAAGGACGATGCACAGAAATTGCCTTGAATGGCTTTGGCTAGAGACCAGAACGCTCGGATATCACACGGATAGCTCAGCAGTCTCTTGCCGGTTATGTTTATGTGCCGGTGTGTTTATGTGTATCTGCTTTGGTGATTTGCTTTTTTGAGGCCCACGAGGCAGCTTTAAATTTATTTTTCAGCCGACTTACAGATGTGCCTCCGATGTCAATATTTATTTTAAACGCTCCTTCAAACGCTGTTTCGTTGAAGTCGGTTACTTTTTTCGGAAAGTTTTTGATTATAATATGGAATGGATATTATTACTTAAAAAATATATGCGACGTAGAGAATAGGTACTAGTGTAAAGATGTGGCTGTGCGAGTGTTTAGAACTAAACTAATTTAGTTGAAGTTAGAGTTGTTGGCTCATCCGAGCAAAATTACTTGGGCCAAGCCAAGAAACGACGTTTAGGTACATCCATTTGATTATTTCGAGTAGTCAATTCATTAATTTAATAAAACGCAATGTATACATATAGTATAAACATGCAAATGAATGTAACCGGACAGGCACACGATATTAAATATTCATCACTTGAAGTTACTGTGTATTTTTGGAAAGCACCGGCTAATTGCTACCGGAAAATCAATTGCCTCTATAAACACATTCAAATTTTGTTGATTTGGGTAACGGTATGAAGCGTTCAAGGTTTATGATATCCAATGTAATATAATACTTGTACTGCAATAATTAAAACAGATACCTATGTACAAAATACAGAAACATTTTAATATTGAAACGAGAGAAATAATTTGCGACAATTTATATTTCAGAAATAAATATAACTAATAAATGCCTTAATTATTATTGACTGTCTAGACTTTTAACTAACTAATGGTCTAAGATCTGAACTAGGCGCGATCTTCACCCATCTGTATAACCGACAAACGAGCTGACGTCACTCATAGACTTCAGCAACTCTAAAGGCATTCCCGATGCGTTCTCAACCAACAGAAGAGAGAGAAACAAAATAATTACTCGCTGCGAAGCCCGAAGCTGGAGCACAACTAGAAGGATGCTATCCGTACAGGCTTTACGAAAATATTATAATACGAGTAATGATTAATTATAATGTTAGTATACTAATAATTATTAGTATACTAACAAAAACATCTAAATTATTTTACGTCCCAACTCCTTATATTTTGGCAGATAGATTTCGAAGTTATTTAGAAACTTAGTGTTTGTAGTCTTATTAAAAGTCTAGGATTGCTTTTATTATACGATTACACTTATGACGTGTGTGCGATATATTTTTCTTAATTGTTACTACTCTACGAATACTATGACGCGTGTCGAGGTCAAAAGAGTAATTATCACTACGAAGCAATTTACTTTCATACGTCGACTTGTTTTATGTGAAGCACTCTCTTCCACAGCTTAAGTCAAAGAAATAATTTGTTTTACGACAGAAATAGCAAAAGATTGAACAAAAAAGGCTTTTTCGTCGTTAGCAAATATTTTGAGAGTTGAGCGTGTTATGTGTCTAAAGTGCGAAGGTTTATTTACGTTATACACTTCTGCCTTTATTTTACATTCACATTTTTTTACTTACAAAAAAATTAAGGAAATTAGATCTCAAATCTTTCCAATTACAAGCATTCACATGATCTTAAATTAAAATTTAAAGACCCCCCGACAGTTTTATTATGTAAACATAGCTAAGAACACACTCGATTAAGTCAGTTAAAAATTCTATTAAAATCGGTCCATCCATTTGGAAGTTACGATGCCACAGACAGATATACAGATACATAGATATATAGATACAAAGTTACAGATACACCCCTCTTTTTTCGTCTGGGGTTAAAAATTTATCTTCAGTGCGGATGAGATGGAAGGCTTGAATTTCTCTCCGCAATTTAGTAACCTCGATCGTACTTCACGCTGTTCCAACGCATAGGCGTTCTTCTAATAGTAGAAGGTTTGGTTTATAATTATAACGTACTAGTGGATACCTAGCGCGTGCTACTACTTACGCAAAAAAATTTTGCATGAAAAAAGTCTTATACTTTCAAAATTTATAAATAAAGGATTTTTTGTGTTTTATATTATATCGTAATAACGTATTTATTATAAATTTTCTGTTTTCTGTCTAGGTGCATTATAAAAATTTTTATTTGAATTAAATAGCATGAGGGACTTTAAATAGTATTGCTATAAGAATTATTCCTAAAGTGTGCATCTGTTACAATTTGGATTCGTGTTTTTAGTGACGCTGATCAACATTTGCCTAACCCAAAGCGGTGGATATCTTAACGCCCTCTATGTGAAAAGATAAGAAGCAACAACAATAGTTTCAAAGCGTGAACATAAGTTTTCGATGACAGCTTTGTTCTCTTTGTTCCATCTATTCATAATACTTAAATGTCTTTCGTCATTTTCTTTATTTGCGGTGTGACCTAACGAAAAGCAAGGGTGCCAAGAGTGCCAAGTGACAGTTACAAAGTACTGGCGTACGTACAGCCGCTATATCTGGTAATTGTGCCTTACGAAGAAATGTTACAATACTTTTAAGTAGATGAGTATAATAACTACTGTGAAAATTTTATAAATTTAAATTATTTGCGAAATATTGTATATATTATGTACTTATGTAGTACGTAAAGATTAAGAAATAAATAATGTAGTAAATCTTTGTTGGTTATCCATAGAGATAACAAATACAGTACAAATAAACTTGGATACAAATAGTTGTACCTAATTGGATATTAATAAATTATTTATAGTAACTTACGCCCTTGTTTTGAAAATCGTTCATGGACCAACGCTATCTTATTATGCGTCGGTATTATTCATTATAATGTACAATGACTGATAAACTTTGTTCATTTGCCTGGTAAACTGTGCACAGCGATTTATTTAGGTATTTTTTTCTACTTCTTCTCATTTTGCCCTGTTTAAGATTCCATAGTCAAAACGGAATCCTTATAGTTCGTCATGTCCATCCGTCCATCGTAGTATAGAGTACGAAGGAAGTAGGATAACTTCCCAATACCTGTAGTTACCAAGGGTATTGGAAAGTTACCGGTTTATAATGTAAAAAAAAAAGTTAGATAAGAACAGATAATAACTCCGTAAACATTTTTTTTATGGAAATAGCTGGCAAACGAGCTGATGATCCACCTCATGGTAGGTGGCTATCGTCGCCTATGAATATGCGATGCGTTGCCAGCCAAGAAAGAAAGAAGAAAAAGGAAGAAAGAACTGGCTCTCAAGCCCCCAGCCGGAACACGACGAGTCGCTTGGCGGCTGACTTATGCTCAAGGGTGGTAGCTATCCAGGCGAACCCCATGCAGAAATATTATAATAATATAATAGTAACAATTCAAATCAATATTACCAATATAATCCCTCCGAGGGATCCTACCACCAGCGGGCCGGATTTAGTCGCCTCTTACACCACCCATTCGGCGTGGAATTGGGGTTAGTATTCTAAGCCGCACCAATACGGCTAATAACGGCCGTAGACATAGATATTGTCTATGAATAAAATAATATTTGCCTAGAAAATGCTATCAATGTGACAAGGTGTAATTGTAGCCGCCTGGCGTTTCGCCAGTTTTCCTACTTGTCGCTTACTTTTATACCAGTTCTCATTCCTTTTATGTTACTTGAGGTAATAAATTTCTTTGTACTGAAAATTTGTTTTCTGTGATGATACCATTCATGGTTTTTAATTTATTTTCATAAATAAAAGCTATTTGAAATGTTAAGTAACAAAATACTAATTATACGTTACATTATATTCGGTGTTTGTTGTGTGTGACTGAAATATCTTGCCGGCGTCGGTAATCAGGATACCGATTCGATTAAAATGTGAGCAGTTATGGATTTTTATAAAGTTAGTAGGTATGCTTTGTTAGCCATGACTATGTCACGTGGGATTATAGAGCTCAAACGTAGTAAGTAAAGGATTAAATGCCAGTGGGAGGAGGCTTCAAGTGGTAGAATTCAATGTCCCACATAATTATGATAAATTATAATGCTAATTTATTTTAAGCCTGCAATTAGCTGTACTATTTCCAGTCTTGCGTAGAAGACTATTCTGTAATACTTCTTATACGTATTATTTTCAAATGCTAAAGAGTGACTTTTGTCATTAATTAAAAGCGCCATTCCGAAATGGTGGCATATAAAAAAATGACGTGCTTTTGTTACCCTAGTATTTATTATATATAGTATATATAATAATATTTGAGTAAATAATTATGTTTTTATATTCTAGGATCCTATATCTGTCGCATAAAGGGATTATGAAACAAAAAGTCCATCGAGGGAATTCACATAACCCCATTTGGACCAAAAACAATAGTAGTTTCGGTGCTAAGATTTACGAGCGGTTTGTCACATGTGTTCGAATCGGCTGTGGCCTCAATTTTTATTTTTCGCACATGTTAAACCTAGATAGCTGTGTTTAACGCATAGATGAGTTTTTTAAATTATTGTAGGTTTAATTTTGAGCCATCTGATAATAGGTAAGTCTCCGCGACTCTAAATAGTGCATCCATACCGCAGTTACTTTTTATTGAGCGTTTTTCCAATATCATTCTATTACCGTTGCGACTGCTTGTTGTCATTTGTTGGTGATAAACGCATCCACAATGCCGTCAACAATAATTTACAAAGAGTATATCGTGCAGTAAGCAAGTATTAAAACACGTATAATGCGGTACTGAAACATTCTACAACAATTACTAAATGTTGATGATAACAAATGTGAGACATTGTTACTTGATTGAGCAAAAATTATTAACATTCGTTATCACATGTTTCTTGAATACATTTGGAATGATACTCATAAATTTTAACCATAGTGTGGATTACTTAAACATTGGTATGTCGGACAGAGGGAAGCGGAGAACCAGCTTATTACAATTTACAGGCTATGTAATACCAACCCGAAACACGTCATTCATACGTCATAATCATTCCGTGAAACTCTCTTACCTGAGTCAGCCGTTAAACGATTCGTCGAGTTCTGGCGTACGTCGTATTCTTTCTTTCTTGTTCGCTCTTCTTTTTTCATTGACAAAGCTTCGGTGGTGATGGTGTTGCTGATGATCATGGCCACGGTAGCCACTTACCATCAGGTGCATCGTCAGCTTGTTTGTAGAATAGTTACATAAAAAAAATCATAGTCGATTCTATTTGGAGGGTGGTAACTAGCTAAGCGTAAAAAAACAGCGTATGGTGAATAATACGGAACATTAAAATTAATAAGAATTAATTCATAATGCCTCGTTCATATTGGAATAAATATTGCATGAGGCCCGAATATTATTACGGTATATGTAAAATTAAACAGTAAATATCTGTAATTTAAAATTAATGAACTTCCATTATGACACTTTGTAACGCGAACATTTAGCAAGTCCATTTCGTTACTTGTCATTTTATCTTTTACTGGCCATCAACAGGTAAAAACAAAATAATTACCTAATAGGTTAGCTACTGTACACAGGGTGGTAATTAATTGTCACCGTAAATCTGTAATTAGGTCAATTCAAAACTTATTAAGCCTGGTGCTATGTTACGTTAATTATAATTTCTCTCCAAGTTCATAATTAAATTAATACGAGGATATCATTACTGTTCACCATGTCCCAAGTTTTAATGTAGGTATGATAAATTTAATTAGTTAAGTGTTCATCCGGGATTGCCGGTGACTTAGAGTTTTATTTGCTTTTTGTTAAATAATTGGTTGACAGTTTATGTTGAAACAAAACAATATATATGTTTTGATGTTCCAATATACAATAAAGGTGGTAACCCACTCAGTTTAATCCTGAATTTTAGATGGTAGGTCATGCATGATGGTAAGAGAGGGTCTCTTAACCCTTCGGCTAGCTATCCTCTTTTCTAAAATCAGTTGAAATGTTTTTCAGCCTCTGTGTTCTTCGTTTATTAGCCACCGACTTAAATTACGCCTTAATTAGGAGCATTTTTTTCGCCTGTTTAATAATAAGAAAAAATTTAAATTCGTTGTAAAACGATTAATGTTAGAGTTAATTAGGAGCATTGTTTTTGTTCGGATGAACAAAGCCTAGGCACGGTTACACCCGTGTTACTCATTTCCAAAGGCGATGATGATCACTTACCATCTGGTGGCACGTCTACCGTCTACATTTGCTGACCATTTACATTAAAATTGTTAAAATAATTAGCTGTAACTTAATTACGCAAAGTAATATTCGTTTTTACGTTTCTATGTTTAGTTTCAAAATGGTTTATTCCCTGATTTTTATGTAGCATTGTTTTTACTATTCGAATCAAATTTCAAATTTATTTCAGATCACCTGGATTGGTATTAAGTTGTAAGGAGAAAATATAAAATTACAATACGTTTATGAAATCTAGTGTTCGAAGATTGGTTTGTATTTACCAAATTGTCAACGGATGTCGTGGAAACGAGCTATCAAGGGAAAGGATTGACCTAGCAAATAAGACAAAGTCGTGCTTCGCCATACTGCTTTAGTGAAGATTGGTAAAGAGGTTAGAGCTAACTAAGAGTCGGAAGTTCTTAAGCCGTCGAAGGCCTCTAGTATAGTTTGCCGACTATCTAACTACCGCACGCGCTCGAAGTTCCTTAACTCAGTTGGTCACTTACAAATTACAGAAACCGTCGGGCTATGAACACTTATATGCATTTGATTTGTGAGTCAAATTCCGATGTTTGAAATTTTTGAGATTAATAGACTTGAATGTCTCATACATAATACACATTTTTATTTAATGTAGATGTGTTGCAATGAGCTAATTTAGCCATTTCTTTAGATACCATATTTACAGCACATTTTTTTTAATTTTCTTCTCGAGAGCACCACATTGAATTTAGTGAACAAGGGACAATTAAAATGCTTTTAAAGATATCTCAACGACAATACTTTTTGTTTGCTTGCTTTGCATAAGAATTATGTTAATAATATTATTTGTAGCCAATTAATTGTATTACTATGGTAATTATAAGAATGCTATTATTATGTTTCTGCTTTGCTAGCTACTGCTTACGAATGCTCGAGTCGGCCGCCAAATAACTCGTATTGTTGTGGTTGGGAACTTGAGAGCCAGTAGATACATTATTTCCACCTTTTCTTTCTTGGCTGGCAATGCATCGGTGGTGTTTTTGCTGTTGTTGGTAGCAATTGGCGTCAATATCATCGTTTTGTCGGTTATTTGTATAAAAATATAACCCTCTTTGTGGCTGCGCTCTACCTAGTTCAGTAAAAACTAGTACATGTGACGATATGCTAGCGCACCTACAAGCTACATACTTGTACATAGTTGTAGTCTCCTCTGGGAGATTAACCCGGTAAATGTATACACGATCCGCACTAACACGCAACAGTGAGGTATTTTCCAGTAAATTAGATTAATGTGTACCTACCCGTGCAATAACCTAAATTAGTTTTAGGTATGATATCATCGTTCTTATTATACGACGTCATGAAAGATAAGGCTTTTACGAACATTGCTTTAAATACAGATATTGCGTTATTAGATTTTACTTTGACTTCGTCTGCTAAGATTAGGTAAACTCCTTTGCGTGTAGGTGTTCTAGCCAACATTTTGTCCAGTGATATGATTAAAAATTACGTAATTATGCAGCCAAGACTAGTAATTTTAACGTTATCAAAACAAATACCTAACGTATTCATGATAATTAATTATTTTACAATGTGTCCCATTATCGATGTTAAATTTCTGTCTTTAATTTTAGTTTTTAATTTTGTATGAACAAGCCCCAAAAATCAACTGCTTATAGACACAGCCATTTAAATAGAATTAAACAGTTGAAACCTTTTTTCCTAAAGATATGTAAATTATTAAAATAAACAAACTTTAAAATACAATAAAACATTTCCACAGAAAAACGCGTCCCGGTTATTTACTTGCATAAAAGGTGACGAAATATTTGGAATCTTTTTTTATGAGAGCGGAAATAAAATTTCCTCTCACGAAGGAAACACAGATTGTTGGGTGTCACCCAAAAACATCCGACGAATTACCAGTTATACGAAAAAACGAATGGGATGAAATCTATACCTAGTTTGTTCGCTTTGTTACATCGTTGTTTTATGTCAGTAGCTGATATATGAGCAGCATAATCAATGATCAAATGATACAATTTGGTCACCCCTGCCCATAAAATCAGTAATCTGATCTTTATGGGAAAGATTATGCTAAGTTTTATTCATGGCTTGAATAAGGAATATTGGTTTCTTCTAAGAAATAAAATATGACTAGTACTAGCTTGTGCCCGCGGATATCGCATGCGGTAGAGTGGTTTTGAAACGAAATTTTTAGTTAATTAATTTAGATTTATAGAACCACATAAAAATAGTGCACCTTTAAGTAGAATAATGGGTTAGGACTTAGGATTAATAACATTAGATATTAGATGATGGCCGTGGCTGGGATAAAAAGTTTTCCGGGATAAAAAGTAGCATATGTGTTAATCCAGGGTATAGGCTATCTCTATTCTTAATTTCAGCCTAATCGGTTAAGAAGTTCTGTTGTGACGTGATTAAGGAACAAACATCCAAACATCCAAGCATCCAAACATCTTCACAAACTTTCTCATTTATAATACTTAACATATTTTACACCGAAACACGAAAATGCTTCAAAACATTTTCACATCTTCACGTCACGTCACGTTATGCTGTGAAGGTGTGCAGGTGAACCGTACAAAGTTTTTTAAGAACTATTTTGTTCGCTTTTAAGTATGAAAACACTCGCAACTTATTATTAAATGTAATTAAAAATATTTTAACAATTTATAACATAAAAATTATGAACTGGACGTAATTTGTAAAGTTGCGTTTTAATGACATTCTGGTTGTGTTAAGTATAATATGTCTAAACCTGTTGTTATCAAAAGAGCTTTATAATGAAACGGGCAGGAGTTCATCACTCTATTCAAATGCGGATTGGCACTCTTCATATGCCTTTGTGAAATTTAAGGAAAGCTTAAACGTATGCATTCGCGCTGTTCACTAAATAATGATAAATTAGTTTCAATTACGGATAACATCAAAATGATAAAAGATGTCCGAATAAGTGTATATATTTGGTGTAATCACAGAATACTTAACAGTACCTATCCGTAATCAAAGTTGTTAGACACAAATCTTCAAAGTAAACTTTAAAATAATTCAAAACCCGAGAATTATAATATCATGTAAACGTCATTATGTACTTGTATATTAATTTATTGGTATTTGTATAGTATTTTCCTTTAAGTTCTGTACGATTATTATCACAAGTGCATCAATATTATGTCAGTGGTAACCACAGGTGGTAAGTGATAAAAGTTTAATAAATGCTGTACAATATTCAATGTTTGGGTTCAACCCATACACTAACATGGCAAGGGTATTTAGATTTCCTTACAATCGTGGAAGTTTAAAGGCTGTTCAGTTACGCTGCTCCAATGTAGATTGATAGAATGGCTAGCCAACGTGTTGGGTAATCTTATCCTGGCTTTAGGTAATACTAGCTTCCGCCCACAGCTTCGCTTGCGTGGATTTCGATCAATTTATTGTACATGTAACCATAATGAATTATACACCTAAACCTTCCTCAGGTATCATAAATTCTATTGGTGAAAACCGTACAATAATCCGTAGTTTTTGAGTATATCGCGTTTATACAGACAGACAGACAGACGTGGGAACTTCATTTTATAATATGGATCAACGTTACTTAATGACCTCTATCAAACGATAACAATCAGAACCTGCTTAACAGTTCCATTCGAACCACAATAGTGTTTAAGAATGATTCCACTAGCAAATACCGCGCCCGAATTTACTAAACCTGTCTTTCGCATTGTCTGGTTCACGGTTTACACAAACCGTAGGGATATGAGCGCTTCACAAATTGTTACACATAGACACTTAAGACCATATTATAGTAGATCAACGACATAACACTGAGCTTATCTGCGTTGAACAGATAGGAAACCGGGCAAGTGCGTGTCAGGCCACGCGCAATATAGGGTTCCAAAGTAGTAAGTTTATCCACTATTACTCGTTTAGTGTTAATGCTAACATAACCTTAAAAGATTTCCTTGTAAATTCATAATAATTATAAACTATTTTTGAGAATGTTTTCATTTGTCTAACTCCAACTGTTTAACTGGCAGGGGGTTGGGACAATTGACTCTAACCAAAATTAGCATTTTATAGCCATTTATTTCGCAAACGGACGCCTAAATCCAAAAGTGGTCTTAGAAGGCCTATAATATTTTTTTAATGTTCTTTTCAACGATATAGTATGGGATTACTATAGGGTAACCGACGAATGAAAAGTTCATCGTCACGTTACTTGTAGGGGAGGTACCTTGAAAAACAAACGTTTTTTAGTATACATATCCATGCCAAATCTCACTTTTTAGCATTAAGAGCCTGGGCGCTATACTTTGGATAGACAGACGGATGGACATGTTAAAACTATAAACTTTGGAACCCTAAAAATGAAAAAAGCTTATTTACTCACTGTCAAAATGCACCTTAAGATGTTCCAGTTTTTCATTCAAAACAAAACAACTCAAGTAAATTACAGCGAACCTTCCCCATAATTATTATTCAACCTTTATCCAGTACCAAATCGAGTAAATTTGTTCTAAAATTACTTTTATTAAAAGCATTTCTTTCCATCTACCGAACCAAAGTGCTAAAGTAGAGTAAATGGAGTGGAATTTCCGTTTGAGGAATAAATTATCTTGAGGTATAACGGTAAATATGTATTTTAAATAGGTTAAGAGAATAAGATATTTTAGTAAATATTTAAATTAAGAAAACGTTTTTAACGTTGTAGTTGCGTTGATTAAAAGTGTACGTCAACTATGTACTATGTTACGTCGTGTATTTATAGATTGACTTATTGGGCCCTTAGTTGTAAATATTAGGCAATGTTTTCAGATAAAATGTTAGGTTATTGGGAGTATAGAAAACTATGTAATAAAAGCCAAAAAAATGTATATAGATAACGATTGTGTTACTAGTAATGAGGCCTAATATGTATGTAGATACTACAATAAATATTTATTAAAAACTTTGATGTAGGTGTATTCTTTGTTATTTATATAGAGTTTTGATCTAATTGTATAAAACAGTATCATGTGAAAATCAATGAACAGACTTAGCTGAAACTACAACGATATAATATTCCATTATGTGTATCCCGGAAAATGAATTTGTTCCTGCGGAATCTATCTATACTATAATAAAACTCAAAGTGTCTGTGTCTGTCCGAGCATCACATAAAATAAGTTGAATCCAAAAAAATTTTTTTTTTTAAACGCTTTTATTTCAATTTTTTTTTGATTTTCGTGTATTGTCATCGGAAATACACATGTCTGCCAAATTTCATCAATTTTCATTAAAGGGAAGTCATTCAAATTAACGTTACAAGATTTGATCCTCCGAAGTGAAGCTAAATATAAACCTTATTGCCGTGTAAATAGAGTAGCATTTTGATCGATTTGATGCTTTGATGCTCCGAAGTGAAGCTAAATAAAAGCGTTTAAAAACCCTTGAACGGATTTCGATGAAAATTGGTGAAGTTGTTACTGATAACCTGGGTCATATTTTAGACAATTTTTCATCCCGGAAAATTAAAAGGTTTCCCGGTAAAACAGGATAAAAGTTTGAATAAGTTGAAACATAATTTCTATATGGAAAGCTGCGGGCAACAGCTTGTAACTAATAAAGTTTAGAATTTTTGTTCTAAGAGACCAGTACCCAGATACTAATGTTTAATGTATTGCTGTTATTATTGTAAGTAAAATAATATGTTTCTAATTTTGAAAAAATCTTCAAAGCCGACACCTTGCCGACAACTAAGGGGTCATCATAAAGCGCCTGAAAAAAAAACTGTTGGTCTGGGTAATTGTAAAGGTGATTATGACTAGAAGCGAAGGCGAGTAAAAAGTTCGTAATTATTTATAACAAAGATTAAATTTTTAGAAGAAATACTATATCTACTTAAGAACAAAACATGGTTACCGAGCAACGAATTATTAATTTACTCTGAGTTGAAATAAGTTAAAATAGGAAATATTTCGTAATTATTGAGCTGAGTTAAGCTTTTGATAAAATGCGAAATTCTATCAAATACTGGGATCCTGCCTAACTTAGCTGTTTTATTATGTATCTGCTTAATGTTCCTTTTAAGCCTTGAGAGTTTCGGTCAACCTTAAAGTTAAAGCAGGCGGTAATTTCAAAGTGATTTCATGTAATTAGGTACTTGATATCAACAGTTTTCAAAAGTTTGGAGTAAACAGAAATTGTACTGTTTGTTAATGGTGCAGAAATAAAGGTTTATAAGTACCTAATGCTATTTTAACGCAATGAAAACGACGTTAAATGTTTCCTTTAAATAAATTATTGTTATTAAAAGTTAAGTAACAGGCAAGTAAAGTTAAAACATATTTTCTAATATTAATGCTCACGTGTACATTTTTACCGTATTGGGGCGGCCTACAACACTAACCCTAGTCTAATGCAGGCATAATTGGCTGTCGTAAGAGGCAAAAGAAGCCGGGTTCTTTTTGGTTGTAAGGCTTTCTTGTGCTATAAAAGAACTTGTGCTACGACGAATTTGAAGTAAAAAGCCTAAGATTTATGCTTTGATTCCCTTGTGAATGTCAAAATAACTCACAAAGTCCGCCGAAACTTTTTTGTTCTATTTTCTTAAAAATCCATTTTCTTAAAAAACATACTCCTACAAAAAAACTTTCCGCATTTCTCCATGTAAACTTCAACAATTGCAACACTCAAGCTCCTTAGTGCGTGCACTATTTAAAAAAGGAACACAAGGGTTATACCGCCACGTATAATTATGGATATAATAAAACATTACAGTTTTCGTGCTTCACTTTGTATGTTACTACTTACCTAGTAGCTGACTCGTACTTACTTCGCTGTGCGTCAAACATATGTACTTGTGATGTGATGAAGTAAAATATTATATACTAGGAAATGGCCCTCGCTTCGCTTCGGGAAAAATAGTAGAAAAAAAATATAGCCTATGTCACCCGGGGATAGAATAGCTTCCCAACAGTGAAAGAATTTTTCAAATCGGTTCGGTAGTTTCGGAGCCTATTCAATGCAAACAAACAATCAAATCTTTCCTCTTTATAATATTAGTATAGATTTATACATTATCACAATCAAAAATAACCTATGGAACTTTGTTTGAAATCGGTCCAGTGGTTTTTGAGTTTATTCGTTACAAACATACAAAAATACAAATCTTTCCTCTTTATAATGTTATTGTATAGATGTGTAGCCAAGTTTCATAATTATGTAACTCGTCCATGCTATTAATATATAGTTTGCTTCGTGGAATTAATATCCTATCAAATCAATGCCTATCAATGTGGCTTTGATCTTAATCATCGGTGGATTAAACTAATGATTGTTCGAAAATCTATGCATATTACAACCATTATGTTAAGCTGTCCAAATTCAATAATTTGCACAAGTGTATTGACACGTTAATAATTATAATGTATTTAACAACCTATTTAGTAGCGTAGTTTGTAGGCTTGTCCTAAGCAGGAACTATATCAATATTTTTTGAGGGGCCCCCGCTCCAACTTTAAATGTAAAATTCCTGAAGAAAAAGAGGCGCCAACAGTAGCGGCCTTAGGGCGGCTGGCAGACTTTATTTGGGAGGGGAGCACGCGTCTGAAATATAGCGAAGAACGTCGATAAAGGAGCAAAACCTTTAAAAAATTTTTTTGGTTATTAGACGGGGTGCCACTGAGTTGCTAGCCGGGGTCTCAGTAGGCTGAGGCTATAATTGATACGGCGCGGCGGCGCGGCGGCGTTGCAGCGATAGCTCAATAACAAGTTTCCCTAGAACCTTTCATGCAGCTGAACATAGAATAAACAGTCACATACTGGTATGACCATTCATACGTTCGTTTACGAGTCCACTGCTGGAGTTAAATCTCTCATTATTTGGGTGACTTGGACCAGATCTGAGACTTCTGAAAGCGGATACCCTTGTCTTTATTTTTAAATGCTTCGTTTCGAATTCAATTTGTTGTAGCAAATATACTAATATACTATTCCGAATCTAGAAGAATTTTTAATTTTTATGGATTAATCAAACTTTATGCTGTTTTCTGCGCTTTTAAAAACATGTATGTGAGGATTTTTTAGGCCAATATAAACTCACATTCTTTACAATATTCGTTTAGATTTATCCGATTATTTAAATTTCACAACATATCAAGTGTTTAATTATATCCTAGCAATTTCAGTATGAATTAATTTACATGTAATGCATTAAATAGTGTTGCATAAGCGGTGTTATAAATAAGAGTTCCAAATTAGTGTAGAACGGGAGCCTAAAACAAATTAACTATTCGTGTACTGAGGCCTCCTCTAGACCTCCGCAAACATTTACTTCCTTCATTTATAATGTTTGCTTCGCACATATTTTGTATTTAATACGAGTGGGCGGGTTAATTGTTCGTAATTGCTTTTGAAAAGTTTGTTCATGTATTCAAGAGAAATTACTTTAAGATGTTTGTATCGAGTTTGAATCATTAGTATGATATGCTCGCTTGCTTGGGTTAAACCGATACAAAATTTAAATATTATTAAGATTAATGATTTATCTGTTTCATGGTGGTATTACACGCTTTAATTCCATAATTATTATTTTATAACATGTTAATGTAATTGGTAATCACTTAGTGCGTAACGATGTGTTTTAGTAGTCACGTTTGGAGTAGGCAGGTAATTTACCTTAGACCTGTTGATTTGCGTGAGCCGCTGTATTAAAAGTATTTACTCGTATGACACGTCGTACCTACAGACATTAATAATATTAAAAACCGTTGTTTGGATAAACGCACTAAGCTCATTATCAGGAACTACTGCTATACTTTATATACTCGATATGACGTCTGGTTGTCGCTGTGATAAATTTTGATTATTGTCATGTCTTCAGTAGCACCTGCAAGGTTAAGAAGAATCGATTAACGTAAGAATCAGCAAAATCCGTCAACGCGTTTGATCTCTACAGTGCCACATAGGAACAAACATACATCGACTAATAAACACATTACCCTTTTTTGCGTCGCGCTGTCGGGTAAAAAGTGATAGCGTGCCGACCATAATTACATTAAATTTAATGCTATTAAATTCTGCATATTGAACTTGTTAGTGCATGTTACAGGCTACAGCGTGTGTTTAAAATTGATGACTAATTTACCCGGTCACGTAATTGCCTGGATAGTAATTAGATTAGCTGGGTCGATTTTAAGTACGTACCTTTCGATTAGGTATAATTAAACTGATCCCTGCTGTTACTAGGATTAAGTTCATCTCACGGTTTTCTTGTTACATAAAAATATCTAATATGTTCCCGATAAAAATAAACACCAACTACTTTATGCTTCTATTCACTATTTATCGAATATAATATATTAAAAAAGGTGTTGTTGTTGTGAAATTTCAACTATGTAGGATAAGTAAATTATTTTTACATACATACATTTCATACATGTAACATGCTTAAAAACTGACGAACAAAGCAAGTGAAATAAAAGCTTGTAAATATTTTGATTCCGTACTCGAGAAACAGGCGCATGAATGTTGTACTTGCATGCTGAAAAAAATTTACGAAAAAGCTAAAGTTGAAAAAATACTCTCCCCGTTGAAGAGGGCAAAAATCTCATTGGTCATGTTTTTCGGAAACAATTCCTCCTCCTGAAAAAAATTACGATAGCGTTAAACTTTTTCGTAAAAGGTACAAATGAAAATGAACTATCTGCGAAAACGTAGGCCAGGTTGAATAAATATATTTTTTTACCTTGTGTTGCTTTCCACTGTTGACTTTTTGGATGAAATGGTATTGGCTGTTGGTGCGTATTGACAAAAGCAACGGGTTTGTTCTTTGTATGTATTTAGTACGTATTTGCCTGTCGTCGAAAATAAACAAGTATCAGCTCTGAATTCAACGGTATTGGACTTTAATGATTACGGATATATTTTGTTTTTTAATTATCAATGCTTACACCTTGGTTTATTTTGACTTTAAGCCGATCCTTTAGCTTAATTAGTGACCCTGCGAAGTGTGTGGTCCCGAGTTTGATTTCCGTTTAGGAAAGATCTTTATGTGACTGATAAATATTAGTAATCAGGTTTTGAGTGTTATAGTGATATCCTATTTGTGGTTTCCATGTCAACAGCGACACATGGAACCTTACTAAAAAAAATTTTGTTTATATTTAATAAACGAAAAACGGAACCCTTATAGGATCACTCGTGTATTTGTCTACTTTTGGTACTCATGTGATTTTTAGGGTTCCGAAGTAAAATCGAAACTCTTATAGTTTCGTCACGTCCGTCCGTCCGTCCGTTTGTCCGTCTGTCCGGCTGTCCGTCTGTCCGTCTGTACATCCGTCTGTCCGAAGCAAAGCGCCAAGACGCTTAGTGCTAGAAAGCTTTAATTTGGCATGTTTAAACATATTTATTAAAACTTCACAATGGTAGAATATTGAAAAACATTTTTTTAGGGTACCTCCCCTAAAGGTAACGTGAGTATGATTTTTTATTCGTCGCGTATCCTACAGTGTAGGGTATCGTTGAAAAGGTCTTCTAAAAATAGTATAGGTCTTCTAAAACTATTTTTGGAATTAGGGGTCCGTTTGCTTTGCTTTCATAGCAGTGATAGCCTAGCGGTTAGAACGTTGGTCTCCCGAACGCGGGGGCCCGAGTTCAAATCCTGGCACGCACCTGTAATTTTCAAATATTATGTGCGTATTACAATTTAATTATCACTTGCTTCGGTGAAGGAAAACATCGTGAGGAAACCTGCACACCGGAGAGTTCTCCATAATGTTCTCAAAGGTGTGTGAAGTCTACCAATCCGCACTTGGCCAGCGTGGTAGACTATGGCCTGTTCCCCTCACATTGTGAGAGGAGACCCCGAGCCCAGCAGTGGGACAGTTATGGGTTGTTGCTTTGCTTTTGCTTTGCTTTTTGTTTTGCTTTGCTTGCAAAATACTAGGCTTTAAAGTGTTAATTTTGGTGAGAGTCAAGTGTCCCCCCCTGCTGGCTAAACGGTTGCAGTTGGACAAGTGAAAAATTTCTCAAAAATAGATTATGATGAATTTACAAGGAAAACTATCACGGCTATGTTAGCATAAGTAGTTATTGAGTAATAGTCGATAAACTACTACTTTGGAACCCTACATTGTGCGTGGCACGACATGCACATGCCCTGTTTTTTAAACTATCTTATATAATGTGATAAAAATACTGCCAAGATTGTTTAACCAATAAGACGCGTTTAAAAAATGGAGTACACATACAAAGTTCTGTACCTTGACATATCTACGTCTGGACGTCAGGAAGACCCACGAAGTAGCAGATAAACATACGGAGGCAACCAATAACTATCACATAATTTGCGTTTTAGTATGAAAATTATTTTATTTAATGTTTTGTGTCACTATAATTTTTTGTTATCTCTCTTTCACCCGATCGCTTCACTCGCCAAATGGGACGTATAAAGTTTTATTTATACGAAAATAACAGACGTTCTTTTATGACAGATTTATGAACTACCTATAAATATAAATATTTTAACGCTTTATTTTATGAATTTGTTGTTCAGTTGCCATAAACGAGACACAGACTTAATTTTTGAAGTTATAAAATCATGATGTGGGTCAAAATGATAAAAATACTGCCAAGATTGTTTAACCAATAAGACGCGTTTAAAAAATGGAGTACACATACAAAGTTCTGTACCTTGACATATCTACGTCTGGACGTCAGGAAGACCCACGATGTAGCAGATAAACATACGGAGGCAACCAATAACTATCACATAATTTGCGTTTTAGTATGAAAATTATTTTATTTAATGTTTTGTGTCACTATAATTTTTTTGTTATCTCTTCTTTCACCCGATCGCTTCACTCGCCAAATGGACGTATAAAGTTTTATTTATACGAAAATAACAGACGTTCTTTTATGACAGATTTATGAACTACCTATAAATATAAATATTTTAACGCTTTATTTTATGAATTTGTTGTTCAGTTGCCATAAACGAGACACAGACTTAATTTTTGAAGTTATAAAATCATGATGTGGGTCAAAATGATGAGGGTCCTGTTCCATCAAGTATAATATAATATCATAAAAAATCAGTAGTTTTAATCAAATTTAAACAAATCAAACATAACAGAAAACGAAGGGAATAAAAATAAACATATCTAAGAATTAGTTTTCCATGACAGATCTAGTTAAGATAATAATTTATCTGTACAGTCTTATTGTTAGTACATATTGTTACGAAGATTACATACAAATATTATTATTGATAAATATTTATTAATTCTTTAATATGATTTTCACATCTTTGAGAGTGGGTCTTTCCACTTCAAGAGGTCTAGATACTCCACCACGCTGCCAATGTGGATTTTTTCCATCCTTGCTGACCGAAATATTTCCCATAAATTAAGACAATAATTGAATAATATAGTAGAATAACTGTAAAATATTTTTTGTTTGCAGCAATAGCAACAGCACACAAGATCACAAACCTGAAAGTGCCACTCTACGCTGACCCACGGAGAGCGGCTGAACTGAGCTGCCACTTCGAAATGGACGACCAGAGACTTCATTCCGTCAAGTGGTACAGGGACTTGCACGAAATATTCAGATACAACCCCTCGCAGAAGGTATTTTAACATAATTGTTATTCATATTCATTTTGGAGAAGGAAGATATCTATATTATGATGAACTCCTTCTTCAGAAAGAATCCTCAACCAAAGTGGACTTGGATAAGTCGCAATGGATCTACAAAAAGCGAGATAGACTTCATTCTGGTAGACAAACGGCACATATTTAATGATGTTCAAAATCGGAAGCGATCATCGTTTTGTAAGAGGCACATTAAATATCGATGTGAAAAATCGGAATATTTATAGTTTCGTCATGTCCGTCCGTCCGTCCGTCCATCTGTCCATCTGTCCGTCTGTCCGTCGGTCCGTTTGTCCGTCTGTCCGCCTGTCCGTCTGTCTGTCCGTGAAGTGAAGTAACGTGAAGATGAATTTTTTATTCGTCGCGTACCCTATAGCGTTGAAAAATATTTCAAAAATATTATGGGTCTTTTAGGACTATTTTTTGAATTAGGGGTCCATTTGGCTTTGGCTTTAAATTAAATTAAATTATTTAAATATTTGGCTTTAAAGTGCTAATTTTGGTTAGAATCAAGTTTTCCTCTCCTCTGCTGGCTAAACGGTTGGAGTTGGACACGTGAAAAAATTCTCAAAATTAGCTAATATGATGAATACACAAGGAAAATTATCAAGGCTATATTAGCATAAGTAGTTATTGGGTAATAGTCGAAACCTACTACTTCGGAACTACATTACGCGTGGGCTGACACGCCCACCCGGTTTTGAATTTCTCTTTTTCTAAATTGTAGATGATATTTAATATATAAAAATAGATAATGTAAAATAGATAATGTGACCGTAATATTAAATTCTCATTTTACTTATTTCGGTGGGTAGCCCAAAAGTCCCAGTCTCCTTTAATTATAAGTGTAGGTTACTAACCTCAAAAGTTCTTCGTTTCTTTAATCCATTACTTCTTCAGATCACCTGGTGAACTGGTTAGGGTCCTTTTCTCCATTTATTAAGGCGTGGTCTTCCTTGAAGGATGTTACCTACACAATAGTTATCATTCATTTGAACTATATTGCCTTTTCAAGCAGAAAATTTTGCGGGTTACGTCAGTAATCCGTATCCGTTCTATAAACTGTTTCCACAATACGCTATGTTAATTTCTGATCATGTGTCAATTTAAATGCCAAGGGTACTCAGGATTCGTTTTATAATACCAATATTTTAACCTCCTTTCGCCGTGAACACGATGCACGTATAGGGTCGAAATATCAGTTTTATAATATATCGTGAGTACCTGTTACATTAAAAATATTCATTGTCCGCGATATAAGCTTTAAATCCTAATGGTACCAAATACATCTTAGATCCATCATTTATGACGTAATATACCTACTGGCAATATACTGAACATGAATATCTATCAGAGCCAACATTGGACTTTTTTTCGCCTGTGATCAAATTTCAGGACAGTACTATCAAAAACAATTGACATGATGTAACGAGGGCATTTTACACTATTACCATCTTATATGTGATAAATCTAATCACCCGTAATGAAGCGTTCTCCAAGCTGAGCTTAGTAGTACACTGATCCATTAGGAAATCCACCAAGGCCGTTATCAATAAACCCATGAGAAAAACTCATGAGAAATGTTCCTCTTTGGCGTTAAAGCCACGTTTTTTCTACTCCATCAACTTAGACACATCTTCCGAGACGTAAATAGCTTTAAATATAACGTATCCAACATCTGTCTGCATGGAGTCATCATTGCATATTTACAAACAGCCTTATTCATAAACGAAGAAAAAGCCTATTTTAGGTATTGCACTGTTATAATGTTATTATGTAATCTTTATTGTTTTTCATAAGAGTGAAAGAAACAAACCACTTCATAAGCATTCTATTATAACTTTGCTTGTTTTTGTGTGTAAGGGTTAGAGTTTATCCCTTTGTGGATTGATTACATCAGCTGTGCATGACAGAAGTACACAGAAGGTGTGTACCGAAACTTAAGTTCAACCTTCATACTTGTATGGTTTTGTGTATATTGTACAACTACAATTATGTGCATAAATTAACAATTTACCAACTCGGCTCGGGCGCTTTGATGTCAGGTAATACACATGAAATAATCGCTCTGACGGATTTACATTGATAACGAATGGGGAGACGGCTACATAAAAATGAAATATATTATATACTCCTAGAATATTATAAAATTTTGTTCATATAGGGGAAGACGAGTATTTTTGCCTTGAGTTCAAGGTAACCCCAACTAGTAGAAATTCTTACTTACTTTCTTCATTATTATTGTATAAGCTTTTGCCCGCGGTTTCGCCCGCATCGATTTTTTACAAATCTCGCGGGAACTTTGAATTTTTCCGTGATAAAAAGTAGCCTATGTGTGAATCCAGGATATAGGCTATCTTCATTCTAAATTTTAGCCAAATCTGTTAAGTACTAGAGTCGTGTTTGAGGAACAAACATCCAGACATCTTCACATTTCCCATTTATATATTTTTTTATTTTTTTATTTAAAATTTATGTCACCTTATAAAAAGGATGAACAAAGGGTAAACTTAATGCCTAATGGCATTGTCCACCAGTCAACCCTGGGTGGATGTGGAAAGAACTGATAGCAGGTGTTAAAACTACTTAACCTTTTTTATATATTTTATGTTAATGCTTAACTACAGTCCCACCATCAGGTGGGACCAAGCAACTTACCATCAGGTAAGTGGCGATGTAGTCATGGATAGTAAAACGCAGTAATTTAATTTAATAGCATTATACCTTATCAAATCATCACAATTTCTTATCCTACTAATATCATAAATGTGAAAGTTTGTATGGAAGTTACTATTATATTTAACGCAAAACTACTGAACGGATTTTCATAAAGCTAAAGATAAATGTAAAGTAAAGGTAAAGATAAGTAAGACATCACTTACAAAGACGACTCGAGAGCAAATATTTATCTGTCCACATAATTATTTCCTCCGACCGCAAATCTAACCCGGGATCTCTCGCTTCACTGGCAGGTCTTCTACTAGCCGTGTTGTCTCCACATTTTCTAGCTGATATAAAAATTTTGACAGGACGATGATTAACCATCGCAAAATTGTCATCAATTTACATCGGATATATAGTACAAAATCTTCGATGTTAGTGTGTGTGGATCTGTCAATGTCAGTTTATTTTTATAATAGCAAAATATCTTCTATCTGCGGTATATTTTTCGTAGAGGACGAGTAAACTGAAGAGGTTGACCTTTTAATTCCAAGAATTGTTTTCACTTCGTTTAATGTATAGGAAAAACACACTCGAAATAAGCCCGTATACAAATAAAAACACGCGGACGGAAAAGTAAGGGATCCGGAAAAGTAAGCAAAAATAACTAAATCGTATTCGTGAAGGGCTTCAATGGTAAGTCATTGACCACGTTAAAAATGTCCAGCTTTGTAGGTCTGTATAATATTACTTGTTCGATTAATGGTACAAAAAATTTTAAATGCTTCCGTGATTTAAATCGGAATATTAGAGGGTTGTTGCTACGTCCATCAAATCTTTATTAGACGTTAAGTGCCTTAGCCTAAAGCCTTAGCCTTAGGTTTTGCCATATTGTAGTGGGTTCAAGCTTTCATAATGATAAGAATTTTCTGGTATGAAAAAGCTGAATGAGCTGCTGAGCTGTTGAAAGCTGTTTGAGTATAGATACGAGTCTGTACCTTCTATTACATTTATTACGCAAAGAGTTTACCGAAATGCTTGTTTCTCTTTGTATTTGGCGTAAACATGTCTGGTTGTATTTATTTTATTTGTATGCGTGACGTGTGACTACGTCACGTCGCGTAACGTGATGTTTATTTCGTTACTGAGAAACCATATTTCTTTCTAAGTTCTGTCTACATAAACTATACCTACTATCACTGTATAAATATAGATATGTGTTTATTTGTGAAGTACAAACACTTCGAAAGAAGAAAGAAAAAGAGAGAGAATTAAGAGAAAGTAAAATTACGTCAACGCATCAGTACCGTAAGCAATCATTCAAAGAAGTCACAAGAAACCAAGGAAAACATTTCCTACTCACAGTTACATTACACTTTTGATTTATAAATCAAACTATTGAACCAAATTATATTTAAAGTATTTAAACGTCGACTTAGAACATTATTCATATTATTTTTGAACTTTCACCTTTTGTAATATTAACCAGAGCAGTGACCTCTCGGTAGACGGTTGGTTAGTTCGATCTCCCACCGGGAATTTATGTGACAGATAAAATGTTTGCGGGTCATGAATGTCACCTTGGATGGTCGCGTGACGTGGAGGAGCCTAGTTTGAGTATGACGAGGGTATGAATTTGTAAGCGTTAAAAACTTTATCTACATGTAATTGTTTATACCTACCGTAGCCACGAGAACATAAATAATTAAATCGGTCACAATAATTTACTAAATAATGACTTTTCTTTGTAATATATTATGAAGTAGTGCTGTTCTAAAGCAATTATAGTCTGATCGTGATTAACTTGCTGATTAAGTATTTGAGTTTAAGTTGGAATAAACAGTCTAACTATAGTTAATCAACGGCTCGTACACAAACCGTCGCACTTAAGATTCCCATCGCACTAAATATTGGGTCTCTGCTCACACAATTAAGACAGCACAAACAACTACGTCGACGGAAGAACACTACCCTATAATTGTCTGTCCCGAACAAAAATCGATGACCACTCGAAAGACGGGGTCAGAGCTAAAGGCTGATATTATACTTTTATTCCAGTACAGAAAACAAGCAGAGTTGTCCTGCGACAAGGTAAAATAATGAGCTAAAGACAATAATGGAAAATCATTGAATACAGAAGTTAGAATAGCATAATAATGGCCTGTATAAAATGGTGCATTTTAAAAGGCTGTTACATACCTATCTATATATACTAGTGTCTATTTTATTTATTTACTTAATTTAAACCTCATTGATTATGCTCACCAAAGAAGAAAATTTAATTTGTAAAAAAATATAAATTGGTAATCATAATACAGCGGACGTTCTATTGCTAACAAGCGACTTATTGCACTTCTTTCGAATAGTGTTGCTAACACGTTTTGTTGTTTACAGCCGCCCATACGTTTGTTCAACGTAACAGGCATCATGGTCCAAGGAGGAGATTGTCAGACTGACTCCTGCATGGTGCGAGTAATGCCACCCCCAGTGGCCACGAGAGCGGCGTACACTTGCGAAGTGTCAACCGAAGGACCTAAGTTCCAGATAGCAAGACAAACGAAACATATGACTGTTGTTGGTAAGAATTCATAATTAATATTTCATCTCTTTCATTTATATTGGTAGATTATGAAACACATGGAATAGGCAATAGAACATAGTAGCATATGTACTAGGTATATGTCTGTGTATATCTAGGTATATATCTGTTTAAAGGATGAAAAGTGTATCATATCCAATTTAGTAACACCTTTCATCCTTTTAACAGATAGCTGAAGGTCGCTTCTAGTTCGAATTTTAGACCATATCATAGTAACTGCTTGCTCAGCCTAATGTTTGAAGAAAGGTCCAATAAATGAATTTATTGAAAATAAATTTATTTGTACATGTCATCCGCGTAGATTCATCCAGGGCTACCTGTAGTAATAAATAACTAATAACAACCAGAGATTATATAAAATATCGATCGAAAGGCATACGTTTTAAATAGGTCAGATGCTAATAAAATCGAATATAATATGTTTGCAAGTTGGTAAGCCATACTTCCTTTCCATTATTGAGTTGGCTTACATTGTGAGGATTTATGTAGAGTTCGTATAAATTTTTGTAATGACCTACTACCAAATATCAAATATAATTGTGTATAAAAATATATTGTAATAGATTTTAAACTTATATTATCGCAGGCACTAAATATTTTGAACGCGAACTGGTGTTCACGATTTTTATATTTTATACCGATATTTTGACCCAGTTATATGAATCTTAACGGCGTGAGTCGTGACACAGCGTTGCAATAAAAAATATTGTTATACAGTCAAACGAGTACAAAGTAATCTGATTAAAGTAATAATTATTTTGAAAAACTTTCAAACGATTCCGTGAAGGCGATTAAGTTAGATCATTCTACTCTAGCAAAACTCATTTGGAGGTAAAATGAGTTTGGAGAATAAAGCTCGGTCTTAGTGCTAAGCTATTAAGCAACAGCTCTAGAGCTGCGATAACAACTTGGCCTTGCTTGTGACAGATGTTTGCTTTCTGCTCGACCTATCATTAGTTCCAAGGATTGATCGCACATTGTGTGATGAGATGTTTTTGATAACATTATTCGTCCCTCACCCAAAATATCTTTCATAACGTGTTTTCTTACCATGTTTAACATGTTACTAAGTTCTTACTAACAATTTGTGTCGCGTCGTAGAGTTCGAGCGAAATTTATAACATAACTTAAAATGTCACCTACTTTACGAAGTAAAGTTATTCAAACAACATTTTCACCTTCGCCTTCACCAAACTTTGTAGTGTAAATTCGTCGAGGAAATGTTACCTTTTGATGATAACGAGATTCACGTTGCGGTTACTTATATTTTAAATTTTAATGACGTTACATACTCATTTGAGGTGACTGTAAAATGTTTGCAATGAAGAGCTGTTTTGAAGCCCATATTCTCTTTAAAATGTAACTTTGTAACTCAACGTGCCTCGTTTTACTACAGGTATTGGTGATATTTGTGTTACTGTTTTGTATTTGTTGTGCGTTTGTGTAAATTTGTGTTACTTTCAGCTATGCCAGACAAGGATCCAATTATAATTGGAGCTCCAAAATTAGTCAAACCGGGGGAGCAAACTCTCCTCAATTGCACATCGGATTTCTCTCTACCACCTTCAGACATCAACTGGTACATCGATAATGAACTACAAAAGGTTTGTTACTACATCATATTTTGTAGTTAGAACACCATACATAATAATATTTTCCATAACTAATCAAGGGATTGAAGAAATAAATCGTAATATATTTGGACACACAATTTCAATTCATTATAATTGATAAAGAGAAACCAAGATGGATCGCCTCGACAATTTTTTTCACAACCCGTAAGTGTCTCACTGAATGGCTTCTTTGCATAAGAGAATTAAAGGTCGCAGACCACTGCAGCCAGGTAAATGTGTACCTATAAGTAGGCTTCATACACCTTAGAGAATATTATGGAAAAATTTCACATACGTATTTTACTAGAGACCCGCGGTTCGCTGTAAATTCGTCAAAGTTACTTCAATTGGTATTTTTTTTAATATTTTCCTTAATTGTAACATATTGCATAGAAAATGTATTTTTCTGCACTTCTTCTCCTTGTTAACTTTAACTATACCAAACTTCAGACTTACATGACTGTGTATGCATTGTTTTTAAAATGGGAAACAAAGATTTTTACATTACGTATCAATGTGTAGATAATTATTATAGTCATTTAAATCATTGTCCCCATGCGGGACATCAATTCAAGTCTATAAACATCAATGACTGCAATAGCTCAAACATTTTTAAGTTCATTAATCCCTCTTCTAAAATGCATGTAGTTCATTTTTTCTTCATATTTATCTCTTCAGACCCTGTTATAAAAATGAAGCAGTTTTCTGCCGCAATATTAGATCGTTGACGTTGCAAATCATATTACAGCCAAACAAATTAGTTAGATGCATTTTATAATGGTTATAGTCTAGAAAAACTTTACTGGCAAGTTCAATTGTTTATTCTTTCGCTCTAATAATGGATTAGGCCACCCAGTCTGTGCTTTCAATTGTGATTGAGCACTATGTTAAATTTAATTTCAATCCATCAAACAAACTTCTGAGAGTTCTTACAAGAGGCATTTTAATCTTGTTACTACGAGTAATAATATTCAAAGTAACAAATTAGGTAGATATAATCTGTTATTTAGTAGGCATGCCGTCGGTCATTTAAAGGTCGTATTTTAGTTATTATGAAATTGTTTTGATATTTTGCAAAATATAAATAACAAGGTGAATGAATGGGTTCTATGAAAAAAGAAAATTGTTTTGATCATTTAAATGATATAAATTTATATGCCAAAATCGTCCACTCTTCGTTGGAACAACGTTTACTACAGCAATGAACGAACGAAAGTGCCTTTTTTAGAGTTCCAAATCAAAACGAAACCCTCATAGTTTCATCAAATCCGTCCGTTCGTCCAACTGCAGCATAGCGCAGAGATCCCTAGTGCAGGAAACCTGTAATTTGGCATAGATATACTTAAGGCTCCGTGCCGCGATATCAACAATTTCGGTCAATTTTAATCACTGTTTGTGTGAACAGGATAAAGAGATTAAGCTTTGTTTTTTGCAACTATAAGAGTCTAATTCTTGTTCTTGCTGATAGGCCAGACGAATCTAACATATTATTTATAATAATGGCAAATCACCACTATTTAAAACCCTTCTTTTCCGAAAAGTAACGAGCAAGTGCTTTTTGTCTTTGTTTTACAACGAAAATACAAAATATTCCAAACATTAAAAAATATAAATAACATAAGTATACGGTCTTTTATTAAGTAGCCTAGCCAGTTTTTTAAATTTCTATCCAAATATAGCAGAATTTTTTTTTGAAATAACGTAATTTCGTTCGAAGTAAGTATTTTTTTTCTATTAATTAGAAACACTTTAAGGAAATTTTAAAAAATATACATTAATCTTCAGTTAATCCTTAAATAGAATCAAAATTTTATTTTATGAAAAAATAATGATTTCGTTTATTAATAATAGTTGCAAACTGAACTATATTATGGACCGCATTAAATATATTAAATTAGTACCGCCGAGGCTCTCTCCGCGTGAGGACGTATCGCTCTGAACGACGTAACGCTCACGTATTTTACGTAAAAATATACACAAATTGTACGCCGACTACCACATTTTGATCCAATTATTAAATTAATTATTTTTTATTTTAATAACACCACGAATCATCATGTTTCTATGAATCACAAAATTGGCTGTTTCAAGGCATGGAGGTGGGGTAGTTATAGTAGTATGGTAGTTATAGTAGTTCATATAGTTAGGAAGGAGATAAATATACTGAATTCAGCGAACATACCCGAGTGGGGTATCAAATGAAAGGGTTTGATTTATGTAGTACTAAATTGGGTATTTCGGGGGGGGGGGGGTAGTTACGAGGAAGGGGGTGAATTTAGTTAATCATCAAGGGGCCATCCATAAATTACGTCACACTAATTTCATGACTTTTTGATCCGTCCCCCATCGTTGTGTGACGTCATATATTATTAATTTTACTCCTAGAAATTATTAAGTTCCATTTTTGTTTTTCAACTTAGTAATTCACTTAGTAGTACTTCAAGTGTTTCAACTTACATTTTTGAAATGAAAACTTCTTTAGTACGGGGGTGATTTGAAATTCGATGAAACGAAACTGTCCAGTAAAAAGAGACAGACACATAAATTCTAAAGCGAGATAGGAAGCATTGTACATGGGACGGGAGGGGGAGGGGAGGGGAGGGGGGAGGGGAGGGAAGGTGAGTTGAGTTGTATTGAGTTGGCGCCGCTGTGGCAAGGTTGCGCTCCAAAAATACCACCCCGGGTCCCGATGTTGTTCCGGGTCGAGTGCTGGTTTCCGCCCTAGACGCCGCAGAGTCCCTGGAGTAGCTGCTAAGGGGGCTCTTGATTGCCTGTCTCGAGCAGGGAAATTTTCCTAAGGCGTGGAAAACAGGACGAAAATTGGTCGTGCAAATCCAGCAAACAATTAATAATATTATCGACGTACGTCAAGCCTATTTATGGTACTTTTGCATCGTGCATCGTGCATGGCCTTGGCGGGACGTACAGAAAGATGGGCGGTGTATAAAAGGTTTAAGCTCTGAGTCTGAATTAATACATATATGTGATATAGTATACGAATAAAACGTAAAATAATTATCTAACTTTGAATCACTATGATCATTACTAAAACCTACAATTATCATCTTCCCGAAATTTTACATTCGTCTCATTATCCTGAAAACAAAATTTTTGAAGGTTTCACTTCTACCACGTGTGAATTGCACACTAAAAGACCCCGCAAAATCTCTATGGGAATTGGCTCTCGGCTAAATTAGCTGAAATTTTGCACAGAGGTAGCTTTCATCATGCTGATCAAAAGTCTCAATGGGTGCAACCCCCCAAAATCAAACCTAGACCCACCACTTCCCCTAAACACCACCTGGCGTAAACAGGTCGGGTATCACCCAACCTTGCTTTCATATGCATATATTAGCCGTATATTTTATTATATCTTAGCCGTATTGGGGCGGCTTAGAATACTAACCCCAATCCCACGCCGGAAGGGTGTCGTAAGAGACGACTAAACCCGGCCCACTGGTGGTAGGGCCCTCGGAGGGATTATATTGGTAGTATTGATTTTAATTGTTAATTAATACCATTATTACTATTATTATTTCTCCAGGGGTTCGCCTGGATAGCTACCACCCTCGAGCATGAGTCAGCCGCCAAACGACTCGTCGTGTTCCGGCTGGGGGCTTGAGAGCCAGTTCTTTCTTTATTTTTCTTCTTTCTTACTTGGCCGGCAACGCATCAGTGATGCCTTTGGTGTTGCCGATGTTCATGGGCGACGATAGCCACTTAGCATCAGGTGGATCGTCAGCTCGTTTGCCGGCTATTTCCATAAAAAAAAATATGTCCCTTATGCATTCCATCGTAATGTGCTTTGGGGAGAATTTTGAGATTTGGGGGGGGGTGGGAGTGGTGGGTCTGGGTTTGATTTTGGGGGGTTGCGCCCATTGAGACTTGATCAGCATGATGAAAACTGCCTCTGTGCGAAGTTTTTAGCTAATTTAGCCGAGAGCCAATTTCCAAGAGGAGAGATTTTGCGGGGTCCTTTTTAAAAAGTCATAAATAACATGAATATTACAAATGTACTAGCTGACCCGGCAAACTCTGTACTGCCTAACAACTCACCCCTCTCGAGGTCTCCTTCGAGCCCCATCTCCCTCCTCTTTCCCCTCTCCCTCTCCCTCTACTGCCAGTTACAAAATAAAAAAGTTAGATATGTCGCTGATGTTACATTAGAAAGATAATACGAGTATAGTCGTTAAGTTTTCAAAGAAATCGGACCTCCTACTACAGCTATGAAACAGACAAATTTCTGAATGCACCTATAAATATTTGACAACCAAATGACAATTTGACAAAAGATATCAAATGTTACACAGCTAGGAACAATTTGTTTGTTTTTAGTATTTTTTACTACTTATTATTTATATTTCTCACCGTTTACACCTTTCCTGAAGTTTCACAAATATTTCAAGATCAAAATTAGCCAAATCGGTCCAGCCATTCTCGAGTTTTAGCGAGACAAACGAACAGCTATTGATTTTTATATATACATTATATTTAATTTATCTAAATAAAATTTTGTCGTGTTGGGGGACGGCTCCATATTAAACTCCATCCATCCATCAGCCTTGGTAGGTCCACTGCTGGACATGGGCCTCCCCTTCTGAATCCAACGGATTCCCGCTGTCTTCTTCAGGTCGTCGGTCCATCTTGTCGGGGGCGTCCTGTACTCCGTTTTGCGAAACGCGGGCGCCATTCGAGGACTTTTCTTCCCCAACGGTTATCGGTCCTTCGCACTATGTGGCCAGCCTATTGCCACTTCAGCCGGCTAATTCTTTGAGCTATGTCGGTTACCCTTATTCGTCTACGGATCTCCTCGTTTCTGATGCGATCACGTAGAGAAATACCGAGCATAGTCCTCTCCATAGCCCGCTGTGCTACTCTGAGCTTGTGGATTAGGCCAATAGTGAAGCACCACGTCTCGGAGCCGTATGTCATCGCTGGCAACATACACTACTCGAACACCTTCGACTTCAGGCACTGAAGTAGTGTTTTGGATGACAAGATATGACGCAATTTCCCGAACGCAGTCCATCCGAATTGGATTCTACAAGTGACTTCTTTCTTGAAGTTGGACTTACCCATCTGGATCAATTGTCCCAGGTAAATGTATTCGTCTACAACTTCGAGAGCAGCGCCGTCAACAACAACCGATATGGGTGTGACATGGACATTTGACATGTTTTTCGTCTTGTCCATGTTCATCTTAAGACCCACCCGTTGTGAGGCGCTGTTAAAGTTTCCGAGCATTATACCAAGTTCTTCCAGGGAACCCAGCAGGATAACTATATCATCGGCATATCGTAGGTGTATGATGTATTTACCTACTAACAAAAAATAACCGACTTCAAAGTTACTCAAAAACTACTTGTCAGATCCCGTTCATCCCGTTCAAATTTATGTGGGACTACATGGCAAGCACCTGTTTTCGATTAAAAAAAGAATCATTGAAATCGGTTGGCGTGATATTGAGTTATATCCCACCAAAAACATAAATGTAAAAAAGGACAGCCAAGTTCAATACAAAAATTAAGCTTAGCTATGGGCTTCGCCGCAAAACGAACGGAGATCTAAATGAGTGCCAAGTTCTATGCAAAATCAAAATATGTATTTATAGGAACAAAAACAGAAAATGTGTGCAATTCACACGTGGTAGAAGTGAAACTTTCCAAAATTTTGGTTTCAAGATAATGAGATGAAAAAGCAATAAATCGAATCTTAAAGCAATAAATTGAAGCGCCATCTATGAATACAACTTAGCACTTTTTAAAAATCTATCTAGCAATAAAACGAATGTTCTATCTTATTCCTCGCGCCATCTATGAATACAACTTAGCATTTTTACTGTCTGTATAATCGGTCGGTCGATCGACAGAATAAAAGAATGAAATTCTTATTTTTTGTTGATAAATTCTTTGAAAATATTTAAAAGAGCATTTGAAAGTATTTAAAAACAGTATAAAAAAAAAACTAAAAAAAAAAACAAATACTGAGAAACGTGAACCTGTGCATCAGGCATTGTGTATCTACGTCCTGACCATTGAGCTACGGAGAAGTTAAATTGAAAGACGAAATTAGCGGTTATATTATCTTACCTGTCGTTGCATCCGGTTTCAAATCACTAACGATTCTAAAGAAGTTTCACTTCAAAAAAACATTATGAACAAGTATTAAACTCTATTTCTTTGCTTTATTGGATACCTATAACAATTGCTGTTATTTAAAAATGTGAGATCTTAAAGTAGGTTAGATTTCACTAAGCCAGTTTTTATCAGAATTTTTGTATTTAACTTGGCTCTCCTTTTTTACATTTATGTTTTTGGTGGGATATCATTACTTTTGTAAAGAAAACTAGGCAATGCCACGCGCCGCCGACGACACACCGTTGGCCGGTTGTTTACGCATATTGCAAGTTTTTTGTATGGGGACACCACTTATTTTTCGACTTTTTTATTTTTTTATATTTTTTCCTACGCTTGAACACAATTACCGAGCTGGATTCCAAATTTCATCCTTCTAGGTCATCTGGAAGTAGCTTAGATTTAGGTACTATATGTCAGTCAGTCAGTCAGTGCTAAAATTTACGACATTTTGACCTTCATATCTTTATAACCATTTGAGCTAGCTTCATTAAATTTGGGCTTCTATATGTCCTTATGAATATAATTAAACACACGTAATGTGTTTACGTTAAAGAGGTTTTGAGTTATAGAAGGGTCAAAAGTGGCACCAAGTGGTTCGTGCCTTATGCCATCTTGCTGTGGGGTAAAGCAGCCATTATAAAACAAATTTTCATACTCCAGAAACGAGCAGTTAGGGCTATTTATAAACTTAGGTCTCGGGAGTCTTTGCGAGAAAAGTTCAAGGAAATAGGTATACTTACAGTAGCTTCTCAGTATATCTTTAACAATGTAGTTTTTATACGGAAGAGTATAAACGCGTATAAACAAAATTTTGATATTAATAATCGTCATACGAAAAGAATGCATCAATTAGTTACGCCTTCGTTCCGCCTAAGTAAAGTGCAGCGATCTTTCATAGGGCTTGGTATACATTTCTATAATAAAATCCCAAAATTAATACGTGACTTGCCAATAGAAACTTTCAAAAAACGTGTAAAGACACAATTGTTAGGCAAGGGATATTATAGTGTCGACGAGTATTTAAATGACAAAGAGGCATGGAAATGACCAGCTCTTCAACCAGTTACGCTCAGAATAGTAAATACTTTTGTATTATTATCTTATTTTGTAATATTTTTTTTACAAGATGTGCTGAGGAGTTTCTTTGGGCTTTTCTTCTCCTCCACGACAAAGCACCTTCCGAAAAGCTAAAAAATGACGTGCATAAGTGTATCAGTGATACCTATATGAATAAAATACTTTGACTTTGACGTGTAATGTTATAATAATACACTCGGCGCTGGCTAGCCAGTTCCTTTGCTTGAACTTGGCTTGATTCGCTACCGCGTATCTAGATTTATTTTATGATTTTTTTATTTTTTACCTATTCAGACTTTTTTTTTGAGTCTGGTTTTTTTCAATTTTTAATTTAAGTTTATATAATACGCCAATTTAATAGGTTATGAATATGACAACATATTTAGTCCTACAGCTCGGCAAAGATTTTTTATGGCCCAAAATTTTAAATTTTGCATTTTCAAAAACATTTTTTATGAAATCAAGACTCGTTTGATTTTCGGGTGGGTACCAATGAAACATGTTTTTGTCTGTACACTCTTAGTTTATCGCAAACATAAATGAATGACATCTCTGATGCAAAACACTGAATAACCTAAATATGTACCTAGTGTGTGTTTATCTAAAACTTTTTCATTTTGATTGTAATAAATATATTAAACTAATATACAAAAACATTCCACACTTTTATTTCTAAACTGTTCATACTATGCATCCTAAAATTATTATCAACTAAAGGATCAAAATTGTTTAAGCACGAACTTCAGCCAGGTGTGCGTGAACGACGCACACAGACATAGCTTCGCAATGAATATGACATAACCCTGTCAAATAAATTTTCGGCACGGCCTCTTAATTATGTTACTGTAAAAGCAAGAACTACGGTATATCTTAAGGTTTACCAGTAAAACCTGTGGTAAAACCAAGATTTACCAACTTTAATGGTAAAAGTCCGAAGTGTGCTGTAATTATTGTTCATTTCGAACTTATACCATTATAAACTAGGTAAATCTTAGGTTTTAACTCAAAGACAGGGTAAATGTTATTTTGTTTTTAATGTGTTTTTGCTCCTTAGCTAGCTGGCGGGTGTTGAACGGACTTGCAGATTTTTATTATTTTTCCAATAAATTAAGTATTTTTTAATCACGTATTTTTATTTATACGAATATTTACGTCCTGTAAAATGGGGTGAATAAAAAGGTTTTCTACTTTTGGATCGAAATTTGAATATTTTTTAACAAATCGACGGTAAATAGTTATTGTGTGCATATTGGTAAATCATAAAATTAACCAATAAACGGGCTTTTACAGTAACATATATTTATAAAAAATATAAAGTCGTAAAAGTCGTAATGTTTTCAGGGTACTTCCCCTTCACAGATAAAATTATGTTGAATTTTTTTTTCGTCTAACCATTATTTATATATGAAGTATCGTTGAAAAGGTATTACAAAAACATTATGGGTTTGAAAAAACATTTTTTGATTTAGGGTTCCGTTTGCGAAATATTCGGATTAAACTGCTACAAAATCAGCCCATGATCTCCATTCCCCTGAACCATAATCTCATCCGTTAATAACGGATGAGAATAACGGACCGTTATTCAGCAGGGTGCCCCACAAGCAGAGGATATTGGCTTGGACTCAAGCCGGATAAAGCCACTTACGCTGCAATCTTAACCGCTTTTTTATCATTCCCTTAGACACTTCAATATAAAAAGCATAAACCTAATCGTGCACACGCATTTACTATTTTCTATAAAAAATTCAAGTCAGTTCAACAAGCGCTCAATATTATAGTAGTAGAATATAGTAGAATTGATTATTATTTCCTCATTTATCTACACTAATCTTTATATATATAAGTTAGGTGTCACGTTGTTTGTCCGCGATAGACTCCCTAAACTACTTAACTGACTTTAATCAAAGCACACCGTGCGCAGTTTGATCCAACTTGAAAGATAGGATAGCTTACAGGTTAGGCGATACGAAGTTGGCCGAGACAGCTAGTATTATAATAATTATAATTGTGCGTTCAGATTATATAACATGTTATATGCATTTTGTTATATAACACGTCCATATTGTTTAACATTGTTTATCACCCATATGAAACATGCTAAATAACTATGTTTTATAACATGGCTGTTATGTTACATAGTCTGGACTCACCCTAATATTAAGTTGAGAAACAATTTTTTTACTTATATCATATTATTATAGTTTACTATTATATAATACTAAACTACTGGATAGATTTTTAGAAAAAATCTGAATATCTATAAAATTTACAAATTTTTTGATCACAAACATAGTAATGTTAAATTTATATAATCTTTACAGTACCTACTACCTACCTACGGCAATATTCATGAAACATTGTCTAAAATAATACAATCACTTGCATTTTGCTTTGAAACCACTAACATACATTGTTTGTTGATTCATTCTCATAATGGATTAAGCCGCATAATCTGTGTTTTCAATCAGTGTGATTGAACATTATCTATATTAACTTGAATTACATTTGATCGAAATTCGATTACGCAAGAGGCATCTAATAAATCTTCTTCCAAACTAATTTAAATACAATCTCATATTCAGTAGCCATTCTGTCGAATACTGGCATATCAGAATTTAATTACGTGCCAGTGAAAGTATTTTAGATATATCTTTGAGGAGATATTATAAAACAATCTCGTAAAATATTAAAATAGTTTGTATAATTTACTCGTAACTAGTTATATCGTATATCGTTATATTATCGTTAGCTATATCGTTATATCGTGGATATCTGTTTGGCCTAGTGGTTAGCTGGTAGAGAATGCATTAAAAGCATTAAGCTCGCCAAATGTACCCTGATTTTGTGGTCAATAAAGTCTGAATAAATAAATAAATAAATATAGTTTTCTCTCTTCTATAGTTATAGTTTTAAGCTTTGAAGTCAATTTAAAGGATAGGAGAAAAGGAAAGGAAAGTTGAATAAAATAAGCTTACTAAATTGATCTTTTATTGTGAGAGTCAGTATTATGCGGATATATCTCTTGATTCAATACATCAGTATGCTTGAAAAGGTTTTTTAAATGGACATTCGTTGTTGGCCCTAGCGGATTTTACAACTTACTGCCTTGTATTAGGGTGAGGCCAAACGAGCGTATTTTTTAACAGGGAGTCCCGTAAAATGAGTCTTACACTAAAAGTCAAAACTCAAAGTCTACATTTTGTATCGTCGCATGGTACAAACAGGACTTCAGGAAACCGAATGAGAGTGACTAATTTTTCGCGACTGACAGCTCAAAAAATACGCTTGTTTGGCCTCACCCTTATGAATGGTAATTGACAACGTTGGTCCGGTGTCTTCTTTGCTTACTTGTCACAAAAAAATTACGTCGCTGAAAATGTATCATTAACTATTGTACTTTCGTAATTTAGAGGTCCAATTAAAATAATATATTTACTAAATAATCTGTCGATGTAAGCAAAACTGAAATAACTCAGCACTTTTTTGAGGTTTAAGGAAACCTACAGTCCTTTAGCAAAATAAGCAATATTGTGGCCTCACCCAGTTACTGGTATCTGCAAAAACAACATTTAAATTACATTAACAGCGAACAAATAAGAAGACTGTAAACATGATAAATTATGCAAAGCTAAAAACTGTTGGGGACATCTAGTTAGGGGACGCACCAGTGTGGAATAAATAAGTTTTCTATTAAATCGTATAATGTTTGCACGTAAACCCGTCGCATCTGGCACTAGTTGTCACGAATAACAAGGTTTTCAAAGTAACGGACTTTACGTGATATGAATTCATAATAAAAATTCTCAGATATTCAAGTGGATTAAAATTTAGATAACGTGAGCATACAACAGTGTCTACATTTTATACGTCGTATTGTGATTTACGGCGATGTTTTTGCACGGCAACGCATTGCTGATGCCTTAGGTTTTATTGATGTCCAAGGGCAATGATGGGAACTACTTCAGAAGGCTTTTTCAAACGGTTCGTTTGCTGGGTGTTTACTTAAAAAAGTTGCAATTATCTAACCTTTACATCTACAAAATATACAATTAATGCGCTGAAAAAACTGATTTAATAAGCTATTAAGCATATTTTATGTACTGTTTTTTTATTTACCTCCTTATTAGGGTTCCGAAGTCAAAACGGATACTTATAGTTTCGTCATGTAGTCATATCATTTAGTCAAGACTATGTGTATAATGTACACTAACTATTGTTTTCCATAATGAAACGAGGTGGGTTAGTCAGTTAGCCATATTCAACGTAATTCTAGCCAAGTGTTTATGTTTTTGGTTTATCTTTTAATTGATCCGTGCAGGGACTGCAGGGTTATCTAGTTACATAATATATTAAACACTTACTTAAAATTCATTAAAATGACGTTGTAGCGTTAGTTGCTAGTGCCAAATCTCGGTCTCAAGTTTGATATCTTACTGGATAGACAAAACGTGAGAGATATTTTTTCATAGGCATTTGCGATGTCTTTTTTTGTGTATGTTCATTGTTCATGTTATATCTGCAACACAGTAATTCAATAGTATGATTAATTAAAATCTATATTTATTACATTGAAGTATAATGTAATAGAACAGACATCCCTAACAAAATGTGTGTCCCGCCCGGGAGATTCCATTTTCAAAATTGAGCCCCCGTTCTCCTTGCAAAATTAAACGAATCCATTGAAGACTGAAGCCACATGGCGCCAATGCATTGGGACATACATGGTGTTCGCGGTGTCGCGATGTCGGTTCAATACGCTAGTAATAATACTTCAATGATTTATTACGGTTTATTTCTTTTCATGCTCTATCCATCATCTTTTATAAATCTCCTACTGGTCATAAGCTACTCTACCTGTTTGTAACTTGCAACAGTCTGAAAGGTCCAGTCCTGAGCATTCAGGATTCAGCGAATAACTGCTATCTTCTTGAGAATAACTTTTTGGCCAAGTTGTGGTCTCCACTTGTAGCCTCAATGATAATAGAGCACGCCATTTGCCCCGATCAGTTTCCTCAAACATCATATTTAATTAAGATGGCAAAATTACAAAAACAAACAAAGTATGTAAAGATCAGTAAAACTTTATATTTAGATTATTTAAAATATATGAATGTAATTAATGAGTTTGTAATTAAATAAATATATTATGTTATATATAACTAGCATTATACTATATTATGTTATATATAAATAGCAGTGATAGCCTAGCGGTTAGAACATTGGTCTCCCGAACCAAGGGGCCCGAGTTCAAATCCTGGCACGCACCTCTAATTTTCAAATATTATGTGCGTATTAGAAGTTAATTATCACTTGCTTCGGTGGAGGAAAATATCGTGAGGAAACCTGTACACCGGAGAGTTCTCCATAAAGTTCTCGAAGGTGTGTGAAGTCTACCAATCCGCACTTGGCCAGCGTGGTAGACTATGGCCTATACCCCTCACATTGTGAGAGGAGACCCCGAGCCCAGCAGTGGGACAATTATGGGTTGTTGCTTTGCTTTGCTTTGCTTTTATATATAACTAGGACCATACGGTGTAATTTGCAATACAGAAGATGCTGCCAGCATTTCCTCATTCTGTACAGATTTATTTCATGTCTCTAGGTGTAAAATATTCCTATCTTTCAAAAATTACTACTTGTTATTGCGAATTTACAAAACAACTCATATTGCGGCTGTAACAGGTCTTCCTGAGAGATTATTAACATAAAATTGAGTTAAAACCGTTTTATCCACCCAATGAAAATTGACAGATTCATCGACTCGTAAATGCCAAGGAGTTTTCTTACGTCATAGTTTCAATATTAAACAGTTGTTAAACAGGAGTACATTTTGCGTTGGGAACTATCAATTTACGTAAACATGTTATTGTAGAGAAATGCTCATATTCAGGCGGAATATCATGAGGAAACGTATACACCTAAGAGTTCTCCATAATGTTCTTAAAGATGTGTGAATTCTGTCAATTCGTATTCGACCAGCGTGGTAGACAATGACCTGTACCCTCACACTGTGAGACCAGAGCCCAAACTTGGGACAGTTATGGGTTGTGATTTTAATACCTCTAGGTATTAAAATCAGCATTAATCGGATTAGTAAACTAATCTTAAGATTTCTGCGATCTCAAGATTCGGTTGCTGCTACAAAATCATACTATGAAAGTTTCATTTTTAAGGTCGAGGATTTTGCTGAGCTAAGGTTTTATTAATACGGACTCTAGTTTATTCTTAGTCAATTTAAACATTTTCTCATAAGAGGATAAGCTACGCCATTAGTCTCTGGCTGTCTGTTTGTTTTGTTTACAATGACCGAGCTCATTGTTAGGAGACTTAGCAGAGCTACTTAAATCTTTGCTAAAAGCCTTTTAAAATGACTCATTCATTACACTAACTGCTTTTATTACCTACTAGTAGCTGCTTCTTACGAACTATCCCGCTGTATTAAATTATAATAACACTAGCGCTCTCCCCGCAGTTTGACTGCGTTTTCCAAGGTACTTAATTAATACCCTATAATATGTTATTCCAGCCGCTTATAGCCCGGTGGCGGCTTGCGTCGATCCTAAGTGATCGACAAAGTTAAGCAACCACTAGTGATACCGCTAGATGGGTGACCGCTAGTGGCAAAAATTCTTAAGCGTTTCCGTGCTTCGGAGGGCACGTAAAGCCGTCGGTCCCGTTTGTTATCATAAGATAACAGTCGTTAAGCTATGTTAGGCCTTCGGGCGGTTTGAATACTTCCGACACTCGGGTTGGCAACTAACTTCTCCACCAATCTGCACTGGAGCAGTGAGGTAGAGTATGCTCTAGGCCTCCTCAAGAGGAGAGGCCCGTGCCCAGTAGTGGGCCATTAATGGGTTGAAGCCATGTTATTCCAGATCATGATTACGAAAATGCGTTCAGTAGTTTTTGCGTCACAAACATCCATCCAAACAAACTTTCATATTTACAATATAAGTAGGATATAACATTGAAAGAAATAAATTCATACACAGGTTTAGCTCAGTTTATATATGTTTGAAAACGAGTTTGGTTCAATTTTCGGAGGCTCACAACATTCATATAGAGTTGTCATTAATAATTAAGTTTAATTAAAATAATAATTTAGTATTAATTAATAAGAGTAATTATAACTTATTACATGTAAAATTTCAATTTATATGTTTGTAATGCTGTGATTAATTCGGAGTTGGTATTGAATCGCACATTAACAGAGTATACTTTTACAACCTGTCTCCAACAGTATGTTGAGGTCGGGATTAAACTAAATGGAACCCACAGACATGTATTTTAGTATCTATGTCTGTGGTGGAACCCAACGAATTCAATGTAACCATGTACATAACTTATTCAGCAAGCACAAAGAGCATAGATAACTTCCGCAACGGTCCTTTCAGTCGCTATCGATCTACTAAAATTGTAAATTAAACAATAATTATTATGTCAGTTCGCCTCGCCATGAAAACGAACACTTTCATTCGATATGCTACTCAAAAATCAAGAGGGGTACAGATTTAAATAAATAAATAAGTAGACAAAATGGATTATCATAAAATGCGTAACTTCACATCCTTATTATTATGATATCAAGTAGACACAATACATCAACTTTCAACAAAGAACTGCATTGTTTATGAAGAACATAACAGAACTCAAGTATTACCTGGCTATTGTGCTCAAAATCCTTACAAAACGATGGTTCGCAAGCCGGAACTGTCTCAGCAAATTGAGATTGCAATACTTCCTGCGTGCATTAAGAGCTACGTCACTTTTTAATTGCTCTGTAAAAGATCCTTAAGGCACGTTCATTTTAAACATGAGTATCAACGGGCGGTACTGGTTTAAATGCATACATAGCGCATGATAGTGCCGCGTGAGCGAATTCATGCATTTTGATGAGCCTGTTTTTTGTTGTTTCCATTTATTTTATGTTGTAGTGTAGCTCTTTTACTCTGTTATCCTTCTTTGTGTTTGAATGAACTTGGGACATGGTATTACAAAACGTGCTCAAAGAATATTGTATTAATAAACATGATTTTATAACAGTCAGTCTTATCGTTCATTAGCGAGATTTTCCAGTCAAACTTTGTAAATATTGAAAGCGTTACATATAAAGATAAAAGGCACAGTTGCACAAATAAATTAATAAAGTTAGGTTCATGGTAAGTGATCATGGTAAGTTTAAGCATGGACATTAGTAACACTAAACGTATCATCGATGCATTGTTGACCAAAACGGAACCAGGAGATTTGCATTATTATCGGCATTCGATACGAGGTAATCGGTGTGAGATGATGTACCTATCTGTTATTGTGAAGGTCCGATATAAGCGAATTCGATTCAGTGGTGATTTCGACTATCACCAGTTTCAATGGCGTAAGTCTGAATTACTATATTACGGCGAGTTGTGTCTTTGTGTGACTGATGTCCTTATAGACTCTGAAACCATCCAATTGATATGCAACTACATGGTTTCATTTGAAAGGCAACAATCCGAAGGTGGTTTGAGAACAGTAAAACAATGCATTAAGCACATAAAGTCGTATTTCCACTTTTCCCATACAACAATTTGAAGGTAATTACATACATACAGATAAGCGTCAACGTCAACACAAAAACACTAATTTGTCATTCTCATCAGAAAAGTTTTTAGCGTAGTGGAACACTAGTTTTGGATAGAAATAACTGTAAAATATTGATAATATCGTTGTTGATATTTCACGCGTTATTTTGCTATTCCAATGTTTCTGATGGATCATCTCATATAAAGTTTCACAGACCTCATTATCCAATTTGCAAGACACCTGATAAAAATACTACATTATGGAGCAGTAAACACTGGTTAAGTATTTTTAGTTCTTCCACCCTTATGATGGTATCAAGGTACTTTCCTTTTACGCTTCCAATAAAAACTTCGAAGTTTATGGATACTTAATAAACTCCTACCTAACTTTTGGCCCTCGCGTGTATAAATTTGCAAGAAAAATTACAAAGGAAGCCTGGTTTTGACAGGTAAACAGTTGTTCTAACTTGTTTATTACAAAAAGATGCCTGGTTTTGACGTCAGAACAGTTATTAAGTTAGTATTAGTCTACTTTGCAATAATCCACGATTAACATGTATGATGGTACTCACTTTAAGGCATGCGCGGCACCTCCCTCGTTCTCACAACGGAAACATGCACTACAATAATTATGCATGTCTTAAAGTATATACCGTATATATAAAGAATTTGTAACTAAGAATAGTAAAAATGTTATGAAGAATAGTGTTCGAAACACTCTTTAATCCTTCAACAAAGTAGTTATTTTAGAGTGAAACAGACGCTGTCCTATTTAGCATAATAAATAAGTAAAGATCATGAATTATGTAAGTTTATTTCATTGAACACGGCATCTATTGGTCTGAATTAGTGGAGAAGAAACCCTGTTTTGTGTAAGGTATATTTGTGTACTGTAAAGATTAAACTGCCTATATGTTGTTGTGAGCAATTTAGTGTAAAGAGAAGCCCTCAACCTATAAGCAGTATTAAGGTCTAAAGTAACCACGTTAAGAGAAACGAAGACATTGTTTTCTACTCTACAGCGATTATTTTTATGGAACTAGCTGGCAAACGAGCTGACAATCCACCTCATAGTAAGTGGCTATCATCGTCCATGGACATCAGCAATACCAAAGGCATCACTGATGCCTTGCTGGCCAAAAAAAGAGAGAAGAAAAAGAAAGAAAGAAAATATTGTACCAAAACTGGAAGTACCTAACTTTGATTAAACCCAGAAATCTTTACAGCCGGAACCCTGGCAGCGTACGGAGTTGAGTCCGTCGCAAGCCGGCGGTCTTCGCGCATCATGGCGAGTTCTTCGAGTAGTGGTACCACCTACAGCGAGTGGGGCGCTCCGCATACGATGCGAAGCCATCCTCCTCGTAGAGCCCCCTGTTGTAAGGGACACGTCGTCCATTATCACTGTATATTCTCGCACGCAGCTGTCGAAATATGTGTCTAATAAAGGTAAGTAATTTTTATACAATTCTATTTTATACTAACGTGTCCGTGCCATTGCAAAGTATTTTCAAACAAGAGTTATTTTCACGTATTTTTGACAAGTGTGTTTTAACACCCAAGATATCGCCAATTAACATTATGATTTCAGTGTTACGTTTGTAGGCAAACATTAAGTAAAAAAAAATATTAATAATGAAAGAAATAAAAAATTAAATAAATAAAATTAAATAACCATTCACTGATTATTTGCATGCATAGATTGTTGTGTTGGTTAAAAGTTGGATGAATATTCATCACTACCAAAAAAAATTTTTTTAGCGCTTCGATGTTTCGTAGTCATAAGTCATCGGTTGATTTACAACCACGGTTAAAGTCGTTAAAAATTATGAGCAGAACCCCTGCCTTGTAAATCCCTAATGGGTTTAAGACAATAAACTAAATTATTATGGTGCGGGTAGTTGTATAATTTTATAGTCCGCTTACCCTCAATATTCTTCCCCTACGCTGTTAGGGTTTAGGGAACCCCTCTCATCCCGCACGCTAAGAACTTCGTAATATTTTGGTTAATGTGATTAATTTTTCCATCTAACAAAAAATATAGGCACAGAACAATGTATTTAGTTATAGTAAATTATCTCTTGTAGTTAATTACCTCTTGAATAGACTAAATCTTCACTTCACATGAGGACATTAATTAGATTAAAATCTTATAAATTAAAGTTGCGAACGCTATTCACATTCTTGTTCAGCGAATGTAACTTTAGATAAAGGAGTGCTGAGACCATTTTCCTAATGAGATACTATGAATGCACCTAATATTATGTCATCTAGCCATCTAGACTGAGCGTTCTATTCAAATATATCAACCTACCCACTTTCACCGTGCGCTATAATAAGTGTACGTATATTAGTTCATTGAAGATAGCATAATAATGTAATAAGTAATAAACGTTATTGCAAGGTACATGCCACGTTATATTATGTTGTTTAGGAACATTTTCAAAATATTATGGGCTACCAAGCAACAATAGAAATTCCATCTGATGGTAAAGCTACCCATAGAATGTATTCTGAGGCATCCCCGGAGCGTTCTTAAAAAAGGCAAGGAATTCTCCTTCACGGCGGACGTTGAATTGGCGACTGCTCTGATGTTTTTCGTAATCATAGGCGAACGTAGCTCATAGCCCTGCGGCTTGCGTCGATCTTAGGCGCCGGCCACACAGAAAAGACGTAAGACGAAGACGGGGCTCGGACCCGTCGCAGACAGGGCGCCGTCACGACTTTTTAAAACATATAGAAAAGACAAGGAACGGGCGTGACGGCCGGCGCACACTGGGCTTTTCCCGGCCACAGAGTACTCAATCACTACGTTTTAAGAGACCTGCTCTCCGCGTCCTTTCCGCTCCCCCGCTGGCGCCTACGCAGGCCCGCGTCCTGTCCTTTCTGTATGTTTTCCAATAGGGCGCCGACGAGAAAACGTCGTGTCGGGCGTCCCGTCTTTTCTGTATGTTTTACGTCGCGACGGCTGCATACATTTTGTATGAAAGTAGATTAAACGGGCGCCGCGACTGCGACGGGTCCGTGTCTTGCGTATTTTCTGTGTGGCCCGCGCCCTAAGTGATCGGCAAAGTTAAGCAACAGCGGGCGCGGTCGGTAGTTGGATGGGTACTGCTAGATGGGTGACCGCTAGTGGCAAAATTTCTTGAGCGTTTCCGTGCTTCGGAGTGCCCTCCGTAAAGCCGTCGGTCCCGTTTGATATCTTAACAGTCGTTAAGCCATGTTAGGCCCTCGGGCGGTTTGAAAACTTCCGACACTAACCAAACCGCACTGGAGCAGCGTGGTGGAGTATGCTCTTATAGACCTCCCCAAGAGGAGAGACCCGTGCCCAGTAGAGGGCCATTAATGGGTTGAAGCCAGGCGAACGTACACCAGATATGAGGTGGTTTAATAAGCCACCAGATGCCTTTCCTCAGCCCATTGGGCTATAAAGGACAAAACGGAAAACTAGGAAATTTTAAAATGTGTAATATTACCTTACTTAGAAGTTACTTATAGGTACATACGGGCAAACTACTCGATTGCTGTGACTAATATAATAAAATATTCTCCTTTTTTCAGGTATAAGCAAGCAGTATAGTAAAAGTGAGTTGTTTGTACTGATCTGCACTCTTACGATAATATCAATGTGTTTGAGCTTATGAGGATCGTTCGGTAAACTGTCTCGTGATATTAGTGTAAATGTAGATAATCCCAATTGGCCTCGTGAGGAAAATGTAACTTAAATTAATGTATAGTTTAATTGTGCCCCTGTAAAGGATGAATTTGAAATAGCAAATATGATATTGTTTTACCGTAACCTAAATTTGAGTTAAAGGAATCAAAATGAAGATTGTAAGGAGCATTTTGTTTTTAACGTTGCAAACAAAACTAAAGAAAAATATTGGAATTCAATAAAATTAAAAAGTTACTTTTGTTATTCGAGACTAAAAATATTCTACGGTTGTGCTTCTTTTACTTATAAATATTTTTAATGTAAAAATGGAAACCCCTAATTTCAATTTCATTCTTTACTCTAACAATTATAAGGATACGCATCGAATATTATGTAAATTAATTTAATGAATTAAATTCAAACTGTGAACATTTTAGAAAATGTAGTTAATTTTTTTTTTGTTTAATTATAGGTACTTACAACATATGTATTTTTGTCGACTTCATTGCATCAGACAATTGAACATTTTATCGTGAGTACCTGTTTATACATATAATGTCGTAGTCCGTTTATTTGATAATATCATAATATTATCACGTAATGCAATAATGATTTTTCATGAAATGACCGATTGTTTCTTTGGACAATATTTTTGAATGACTATTATTTTATTAGCAATATTATATTCTCAAATCAAATGAATCAATCAAATTAATCACTTCTATAATAATCAAAGGCAATCAAGGGCTTGATATATTTTGGTTGTCAAGCATCAATTGGTTTTATGACATGATTGAGAACTGAGAATATTAGGAAATTTTCATATAGTACTGAGAATATTATGAAAATTTCATAAGAAGGAAAAATTTATGAAAATTTAAAATATTATACATCATAATATTCTCAGTACTCCGAACGGGCAATGACATTGTATTACGAGTATAATTAATTTGATATTGGTTCGAAATTACAGTAGCTATTATTTTCTGTACAATGAAAAGGGTTGTTTATTTCAAAATGTAAAAAGTAATGTTAATGGATTATTGTATTATTAAATGTGGAGGGGTGTACCTATGCGCTAGTTGAAAAGATTGTAAATTCTATTATCAGGAAGTAAAATTAGAAACAAAACATAATATTATCTTTATGTAATTATTATAAATAAAAAATTGTATACAGTAAAAAATTCTACGTGTAACCACAGAAGACATAAGTACTTTGTGTAACCTTGTTTCTAAGTTTATTCAATCTGTATCAGTATCACTAATTCTTTCTTTATCAATGATTACAACGGTTTACTGATGTTTCTTTTTAATAATTTTTGTATATATAATAGGTTAAAATGGAGTTTTACTGAAAATAGAAATGACATTCAAATTATATGGATATTTTTTTTGAATAATTTAAAAATCGATTCTTGAAATTTTAAGGTATGGATGGCACTGGCGAGAATGGAACTATTAATTTACTGAAGTTTCTGAAGTCCAACGGAATATACATGTAATACTTGAAATTAAATGCATTAATTATCTTTAATTAACTATATATTATGTTCTATTATATTTGCTTGGATTATTTATCAGGTATCATATTAAATAAAATAAAAGTAAGACAGAAATTTTTTTGTTGACGCAAAAAATTTATACCTGATAAGTTGTATTTGATTATTAAATTGTGCAAAATTTTTGCTTGAAAAGAAATGTATTATAATTTAAAAAATTCTCACTATTTTCGCAAAAGTATGTTTTATTATCCAAATAAAAGTGAGGACATGGTAGCAGGCAACATAATAATTTAGATTCGAATTAAAAATAAATATACTCATACACATATTAATATAGTGGAAAATCTACAATTATTTTACTTAGTGACTGATACGATATTATAATTATTCAGTTGTAACCAAGACTTTTATAAGGTCTCGTTATAATGACGATGTTCTTCTGCACCTACCCCTTTTTACATGCCAATTTGTTGGTTGTTAATAAAGGCTTAGTCACGTCGTAGTTTATTCGAATTTTCTCGACTAGTTTCAGGCCTATCCAAGGTTTTTTCACCGTCCACATAACACAAAAATTATCAAAATAATATTTTTAACAAAATAAAACTGCTCATAATTTTATACCAGCATTTATTTTTCTTTAATAAGAGGTCAAAATACGCCTGAAATTGCTTAAATTTATTAGGAAATATTCTTTTCAAAATAAAAAGGTATTACTACCTACGTGTTAAGTTTAATTTATTACGAGCCATAAATTCATGTTCATTTTAATTTTTTGTTGTGCTGTATACGGTACATTAACGATTTAATTGTAGTCCAGTTTGTAGTGACCCTGCCCGCCTGCAGGGCCCTGGGTTCGCCTATTACATTATGTTTATGATGTGAGTTCATACCACCTTTGACATGGGCTATTCTAGTGCAAGAGTATGTGTCAACGTTTTATTTATTTATTTAACCCAGTAAGAATAAGTAACTGACCACAATAAGATGTAATTCGGCGCCGAAAACCAGAAGTTTTAATAACACGTTGTATCATACAAGCAATCAGTTGGTAGTGAAACACGAGATGAGTGGTATTGTTTTGCAACGGCCTATAAAAACATGACGTGCATTTTCCGTATTTTCGTCACAATGCAACTCGCTAACAAAACAAATCTAGCTCTTATTTTTACGTAATAAGGTGTACTTTAGTTCGCAAACACCTGGCCTACTTTTATTTAACTATTTCATGTCGGTACTAGGAATATAAGAGACATAAAGGGACTTCCTTTCACCGTGACTGAGTGTTGAATAGTTTCCAAATGGATCGAGACGTACAATGCGTTCCTAATAAGAATGGGATTCGCAAAGACTGACAATAGACAGGCTTCGTATATTTGTGTACCTTTCATTATTTTATATTGAAAACTAAAATCTATAGCTAGTCACCGCTATTTCGCCGCGGTTTTTATGCGCGAATCATTTTTGTGACCGTTTTTTACGATATTTAAATTAAATTTTGAAGTATCCTACTACTCGTATGGCCTATTGGTAAGTCGTTGGACTTACGGGACTGGATTAGAATCCTGTACGTATTTGAATTACCAGAGTTGTAAACGTAACCATTCATTGTAGTAACCAAACACGAATTACAGAAGTGCTCGTAGCACAGGTAGTTTTGCTGTGTTTCTATTGTGAGTGATCGACCGATTAAACAACGGTTGTAGTTGATAGTTGAAACTGCAAAATTACTCGAGTACCTACTACAATGCTTCAAAGGGAAAATTAAGCCGTCGGTTTCGGTAGTTCTATCCAGCTATCGTTCAAGTGGCATAAGAGCTTCTGAAAATGGCTGCCCAAACTTTTCAATCCACAAAGAACAGCGTGGTAAGTTCTTGGTCATGTACTCGACAAAAAATACAATTATTGACTCATCATCTGATTTGTTTCAAGAAAATTCTATCATATTCTCGATCAGACAGATTCGTATCGCTCACAATGTCTCTCATGTACAATTCGTTATTGGATTTGATCGATATGAGAGAAACGAAACGGAACTAGGAAATTCATTTTACTTTGACTTCGGAATCCAGGTAAAACGTCATCCGATATCAATCGACGTCGCAAATAGAGAAAGCAAACTTGTTTATCCAATAAAAATGTTTTCTGTGAAGATTCGTAGCTTTTCTGAATGTTAATTAGTTTTTAATATAGGCATTAATATAATGGCTGTGTTTCACTTAAGATATCGTCAATTCTTTGCACGGAATCATCTTTTGAAATTAATTATTGTAATGTACAGTTACTGGATGTTTCACTTTTATTTATTGTAAAATTTAAATGGAATACGTAATAAATTATAATTATAATATTCAATTGTTTTATTTTTTACCAATTATAGCTGCTGTATAGTTTTAGTGGGCTATACTATAGCATGTTGTCGCCAATAATATTGATAATTAATAATTATTGTATATTATTTATTACATCCCGTAAATTATAATTTAGTTACGGAAGATAAATCTGTCCAAGTTTGTCTGTTTAAAATTCAATCAATCCGTTTACAATTTTACCTTTATGTTTGTATAAATTTAATATAAATTGTGTTTTACCTACACCGCCTCCTTTTAGTTCACTGACAGTTCTACAGGATATCTTCACAGATGACCTAGATATATGTAGGCTTCATTCGTCTTCGAATCCAGGCTCGTGCTCATAACTCGCTCTGCCAAAAGTTCAGGTTACTTTTAGAAGCTCTATGGATAATCACCATCCAGTTAATTGGCACGTTGACTAATTTTAGGCTTCAATTTTATTTCATAGATAGAACCTTAATTTAACATTTTAAATATTTAATATATTTAATTTATTGGGGTTGAATACGACAAAAGAACAATATTATAGGTTTTTGAATGTTTTCCTTAATACTTTAAACATTTTATATTATTTTACAGTTAGTGTCAACATCCCTATTCACAGTGTTACTAACTAAGGTGGTAGAGTTCATTACTTTCTGGTACAGCAGTTAATGACGATTTTGATATTATAAACTAGCGCTGTGCCCGCGGCTTTTCCCGCATTTTTCGGGATAATAAATTCACTATGTCCTTTTCCAGATTATGGTCTACTTGTGTGCTAAACACGAAAATCCGTTCAGTAGTTTTTTGTGTGAAAGAGTTACAAACATTCTCACAAACTTTCAAATTTATTATATTAGTAAGATATCCATTAGTGGTGATAATCACTCACTTTGATAACTCGTCTGTAGCAAATCTTTTAAGGGTTATTGAAATAAAAAATCACAAAAGTGAATATGAATATTATGAATATTACGAACTGCTACGAATATAAAATTTTAAATCAAATGTACTGAACTTAATCATTTTAATAATATAAAAACTTGAAAAAGAACATAAAAACCTTTTCAGAACATACTTTTCAGAGTTACCTCCAGAATGTAGTCTTACATAAGATCGCGGAGAGCTTAATGACTCATTAAAAAAACTGAAACTCCACCAATTACTTCAAGTGGGTTGTACGTATGAATGTATAATAATCACTACAAATGTATAAAACATAATGATTTCATACTTCATGTTACTGTAATTACATTGTAATTATGGAAAACGTTAGGGTAATAAACGTTTATACCGCTAACAAGTCAGAATATAATAACTAGTGTAATGTTTTTTTAATCGACAATATCATATCCACTATACTGACCCACATAAATACATTATTTTCACGTGTCAAAATGGGAATGGTTAATGTTGTAGACCATATTACAGGCCACGGAACACAGACAAGTGTTTCATGTTACAGGCCATGTACAAGTTGGAAACATTCACAAACTTTAAACAACATGACGAAAAACTCGCACTGTTATGATACTTTTTCGATAATTTGTAAGAAAGTAATACGAGTACTAAAGGTAAAAGTAAGAAAGAAGTTTCGAAAGAAAGTAAGTTAATATGCTGAACATTAATTACACTGTTAT